>VKOC01017975.1:0-24187 GCA_009364415.1 Spea multiplicata
TGCCTTATACACCTATATGCCACTCTGCCTCCCTGACATGCATTTTAACCACCTATTTGCTACTCTCCCCCACAGATATGTTTTTTAACCCCCTATTTGCCACCCCCCAGATATGCCTTATACCCCCTATATGCCACTCTGCCTCCCTGATTTGCCTTTTAGCCCAATATATGCCACTCTGCCTCCGGAAAACCATTGAACATACTTTATCTAATTCAACGATAGACGGGCCTACTATTAGGCTAAACATCATAAGGGGTCCCTTAAAAACATCTTGCCAATCTGCTAAAAAATCATGTTTGTTTTTTGTTCTGAATAGTTACCATTGTTGTTTTGTTTTGTGGTGGGTGAAGGTTTTCTTGAATTCCTGTTAGCATACACATCATTGTTTCAGACACTTCAGACCCCATATTCAGATGGAAAGATGAGAGGGCAATTAAAAATGTCTTTATTCCTCTCATACTTCTAATACTAATTGTAGACCTGTAATTGAAGATTCACATTTTAGGAATAGGTAACCTATTCCAATAATCAATTTGTTACTTTTTAAAGACATTTATTTATTTCTTAATTGGTAATACATCTGTTTTATTTGTCTGCTGTAGCCAAGTACTTCATCTCCAATTGGGCCAAGTTTCAATTAGATATGACTCCAAAAAGTGTAAGAGCTGCTCATCAACTGTAATAATCAGGGACAGGCGCCCTGAGGTTAAACACCGCAAAAAAGACTCTAGTTAACTGTTGCTTAAAAATACTTAAACTGAAAACATCCTACTTCAGATCGCTCTAATTATATGTTTCAAAGCTCAAAAAATTACCAAAGTATAATAAAGAGGTGCAAAAGTTGATCCCTTAAGATGAGGAGAAGAAAAAAGGGTATAAATCTTAGGGTTCTGTGGACCTTAAGCTACTGGGGGCGGTAGTCCCAAAAATGACTAACAGTGGCTTGAGCAAAAAACTAATGTTGCCTCACTTAGCTCGAGTGGCAGAAACAGAGCTGGGGAGAGGGCAAGGGAACAACGTTAAGGGAGAAAGCAGGGGGCACAGAGAGAGAGAGAGATTGATCTTTGAGCAATTAATTTTATTCCCAAATGAAATTTCACCCGAACCAAAAGGGCAGTTTAATGCCCAGAAGAATCAAGGAAAGTCTAAACACCAATAGTTACAGTGAGACATATGCTATCAAGGAGTTTAGAGATTGACAAAAAATTGTTAAAATCATTTTTCCACTGATGTCATCATCAGGGGAACCTTCCAGTTCAAAAAAATGTAAAAAAAAACCGCCAATAAAAAATAATAATAATAAAAAATATATATATACATATATTTTATGAGCAAGTTCTAAAATTAGCACTTTATTTTAAAACAATTCTTGCATGGAAAGAGTTCAAATACTGGCATGTTAAATGCCCATAGGGCATCTACTTTTAAAAAAATATATGATTTAATGGGGTAAATCGAATTTGCGGGTTCAACAATGTCCCAATTAACACAGGGAGAAGGATGACCACATGTCTAATTACCAATTTGAAAAATGCACATGTCCCAAATGGGGCCTTTTAGCCCCCAAACAACCTGATAAACCCATGCATGTGGGGTATCACTGTACTCGGGAGATGTTACTAATTAAAATGAACACATATTGAGATGTTGTGTGACAGTGGCATATAACAAGATCTGTTAATTGATACCTAAATAAAATGTGTGTGAAAAATAAGCAAACAAATGACTACCACAAAGTTTGACAAAGACTGGTGGTAGAATTGGAAATTATTCTAGCCTAGGTGCACGAATAATTATAATTTTAATAAAGACAGGAGGCGCAGTATTTTGCATATCTTCCTTTACTCTCACAGTAGCAGCAAAGAAAGAGTTAACAAGTTAAGTGAAACCACCAATAGAAACACAGTACAACAGAGGTATATAAACCCCTAAACCATCCTCCTCTTCCTCTTTCGTCGCTGTGAACCGGACTGAAGAAAAACGTCCTCCAACCAAACGACAGCGGAAAACCGGACAGAACTCCAAACGGAAAACCGGAACCGGAACCAGCATCCACCAGGAACCAGTAGGGTTGTACCGAAATCAGCCAACAGAGCTCAAAAACGGACAGCCGAGTCACGAACATGCCGTAAGGGCCTCACGCTGAAACAAAGAGAAAGACCATAACAGGACCAGAGTCTACTAGACATGTAAAATGCCATAGAAACACATGAAAACAGGTAAACCCGCATAAAACATGAGCACATAAAATAGCAGAAAAATAGCGAGTAATAAAATCCATAAAACTTACCTCACCAGGGAGGGATCGGGAGGGAAAATACTCGCCTCCTGTCTTTATTAAAATTATAATTATTCGTGCACCAAGGCTAGAATAATTTCCAATTTTAAGGCAAGACAGGAGGCTTCCTATTTTGCATTTTTAACGCCAGAAATTAATGTCGATGCCGCGGACGTAACTGGGCGAAAGTAAAATTCCCGAAAAGTGGAAACCCGGGACCAATCCGCAGCCTTGAGAATGTCAGCTAATGCAGCCCCGGACCGAAAGGCGCACGACGCCGCCGCCCCCCGGACTGAGTGCGCCCCAAAACAAGCATCTACCCCCGCTAAAGAGAGAAGCCAGCGCACCCAGCGAGCTAGCGTAGGGGAAGAGACGGCCTTGAAAGGCTTAACATAAGAAATAAGGAGTTGAGACACCGAAGGAGGACGCACCAGTGCAGAGCGAGCCAAATACGATCGAACACATCTGGCCACACAGATCTTAGGATCGTCCAGGAAATAAGGATAGGAGAGGGACGAGGAAAAAGTCTTAGTCCTCCTGTGAATCTGGAACACCAGTCCCTCTGGGGAGAACGAGACGGAGTGCATATCGAGAGCCTGAACATCGGAAACTCTACGAAAGGAGAGAAGACATAAGAGGAAAGTGAGTTTAGCCGATAATTGACGGAGAGAAAGAGAATCGTTGTCCGGCCAGGACCTAAGAAAATCCAGTACCAAGGCAACATCCCACAGAGACTCGTAGCGGGGTGCCGGAGGTCTGGACAACCGAATGCCGCGAAGAAGGCGGCAGACCAGGGGAGCCTTACCCACCGGCTCGCCTGACACCCCGACATGACCACAGGAAATGGCGGAGCGGAAAACGTTAACGGTACGGTACGATTTGCCCAAGGAAAATAACTCAGCTAAGAAATTAAGCACGTACTCTAGAGGGGCCGAAGTGGGATCCACCTGCCGTCCCAAACACCAAGAAGCCCAGCTTCGCCAAGCTGCCCGGTACGACTTTCGGGTACCTGGAGCCCAAGAGTCGCACAGGAGGGAGTGAGCTTCCTTCGATAGACCCGAGCTAGGGAAGGGTCGCCAGAAATCGTCCACGCCACCAGGAGGAGATGACCCTCCTGGATGAGAGGGTGGAACTGACCCTCTGGGCCCGACAGAAGGGAGGGGAAGGATGGAAGAGCCAGAGGATCCCGGACAGACAATTGCAGCAGGGCTGGGAACCATGGTTGTGCATGCCAAAGAGGCGTCACCAGGACTAAGGAGCCTCCGCCGCGACGCAAATGATGGATGACCCTCGAAATGAGGGCAAACGGGGGAAACGCGTACGCACCCGAGGTCGGCCATTCTTGCATGAAGGCATCCGTTGCCAGCGCCTCCGGATCTGGAAGCCAGCTGTAGGAAAGCTCCGTCTGACGATTTGTCCTGGACGCGAATAAGTCCAGGTGAAACGGGCCCCTCCGACGTTGGAGATCTCGGAAAACTTGACTGTGGAGCCTCCAGTCGCTCGCGTCCCGCCAGTGCCTGGAGAACCAGTCCGCCAGCAGATTCTCGACTCCCGGCAGGTATTCCGCCTGCAGGGTGATGTTGCGAGCTAGGCAGAAGTCGAAGATGTCCTTCGTAATCTCCGTGAGTTGCTTCGACCGAGTGCCCCCCAAGCGGTTGATATAACGAACCGCTGAGAAGTTGTCCATCCGCAGCAGGAGACAACAGTCCGAACGGTCTTTGGCCAGACTCCTGATAGCGAAGGAACCCGCAATCAACTCCAGACAGTTGATGTGGAGCGAGCGTTCCTCTGGGGACCAACGGCCTCCGGTCGCCTCCGAGGTGGAAGCAGCACCCCAACCTAGGAGACTGGCATCGGACTCGAGGATAAAATCCGGTCGAGAGCCGAAGATCGCTCGACCGTTCCAAGCTTCCATGTGGCGTAGCCACCAGAGGAGTTCCTGACGGACCTCCAAAGTCAGCTGGACTACCTGGTCGTAAGAGGGCGTCTTCCTTAAATGGTGAGCCTTGAGGCGTTGGAGAGCTCGATAGTGCAGTGGAGCGGGGAAGATCGCCTGAATGGAGGACGAGAGGAGACCCACTACCCGAGCCAGGAGACGGAGGGAGCAAGAGTCTTGGCGAAGAAGGGACCGAATTTCCTTCCGAATGGAAGCTATCTTGGCTTTCGGGAGTCGGAGCATGGCCGCCCGAGAATCTATCTCGAAGCCCAGGAATAGGATACGTTGGCTCGGGACGAGTTCGGACTTGAGGGTGTTTACGAGAAAACCGAGATCGTGAAGAGTATGGACTACAAAGTCCGTCTGGGTAAGCAGAGTCTCTCTGCAACCTGAGAATAGAAGGATGTCGTCCAGATATACTATACACCGGATACCCCTGGAGCGAAAGAAAGCCATGACCGGCTTCAGGAGCTTTGTAAAGCACCATGGGGCTGAACTGAGGCCGAAGGGAAGAGCCTTGAACTGCCAAACCTGACTGCCCCATCGAAATTGGAGGAAACGCCTGTGATCTGGGTGGATCGGGACGGAGAGGTATGCGTCCGTAAGGTCCAGCCTTGTGAACCAATCTCCTTCTGACATAAGGTCTCGGAGGAGATGGATGCCCTCCATCTTGAAGTGGCGATAGACTACAAAGGCGTTGAGAGCCCGGAGATTGATCACGGGACGGAAATCCCCGGTGCGTTTGCGCACAAGGAAAATGGTACTGAGAAACCCCTCGGGGTCGGTAGCCTGTTGAATTGCCCCTTTGTCCCTTAAGGCTCTGAGTTCCGTCTCTATGAGGAGCTGATCGGTTGAAGACCTGATGGAAGGGTGAGGTCGGCAGATCTGAAAGGGGGGAGAGACGAAGTCTATTTGGAAACCCTGGACCGTTTGGAGGATCCAAGGGTCTGACGAAATCCACACCCAGTTGTGGAAAAAACGGGATATACGGCCCCCGACCCGAAGAGGGGAAGAAGGATAAGAAACATTTGGACTTACCAAAGCTGGAACGTCCTCTGGGGAAGCCCGGAGCGCCTCTGCCTCTGCTTGCTCCTCGTGGGTAGAAGGGTCTCTGCTGGTACGGTGGCCTGTAGGGAGCTTGAGTCTGCGGGAAGGACCTGGAGCCTTGGAATGCAGAACGGTTGGCGGCCCGGCTCCGCGGTCGTCCAGCCCTCCCGGAAAAACGGGGGCTTGGTTGAAAAACCTTTCTCATAGACAGCTTGGCTTTGTTCCAAGATGTCATCAGTGAAACGTGGCGATTTAGTTCTTTTACAAAAGAGTCACCGAAGAGTAGACCATTGGCGGCAGCTCCCAAATCTTTTGTGCCCAGCTCAGCTAAACGAGGATCCATACGTAACAAAGCCGCCTTGCGTCGCTCCGTGGCGATGGAGACATTAGCATTGCCAAGCAGGCAGACTACCCTGAATGCCCAATCACGAATGGTTTTGGAGTCTAGGGGAGTATTTTGTAAATATGCCCTGTCCGCCAGGGATAATATCTGGGTAATCGGCCCCACTAAATCTAGAAGTTTATCTTGTGCCGACTTAAGGCCTTGTTCCAGCCCTCTCCTAGGATCCTTCTTATTAATAGATAACAGAGCGACCACATTGGGATCGAACTCCGGAGTGAGGGCTACTTTATCTGGGATGCATGGCCGAGGGCATTAAGCTCGAAGCTTATTGCGGACCTCCTTGGGAAGAGGTTTGCGCAGCCACTTATGTAAATATAAAGCTATATGCTCAGGAGGGGCCCACTCAGTGGCTCTAGGATGACGCATGGTCGTGGGGTTAAATAGCGAAGACCCAGTAGGGTCAATCACCGGGAGATCAGTGGACGTGGAGGCCGTATGGGTTTGCAGGGGGTCGGCAAGGTGGGGCTCATCCACCAGGTACTCACGGACGAACCCGGAGTCTAAATCTCTGGACGAAACCAGATTCACTGACACATCAGATTCGTTAGAAGAACCTGCCCGCCATTCATCCACTATTGACAGTGGGTCATTAATATGGGCGCCCGAGGATTTTGGGCGTTTTGCGGGTGCTTTTCCTTTGCCAGCGGAAACGCTATTGCCCTTCCAGGGTCGTTTAGTGCCAGATACTTCCCCTTCAGATTTATCAGATTCTGACCCAGATGGGACTGTAGTGGGGTCTGGTAGAACAGGTGGTTGGGCTTGGGGTAAATTAGCCGACATTTTGGAGAAGAGTGACTCCACTGAATTAGAAAATTTGGCTTCAAGCCAAGACATAAATGCATCCTGAGTGGGCAAATTATCTTGAGACATATTGTCTGTAGGGAAAAAAGGAAAATGACGGTAATGAGAAATGAGGGCAGCAGCAATAAGGCACACTATATATGTTATGTATCCACAGGTACTAAGCCTGGGAAATAAAGGCCGATAAATCCTCAATTAAATCAGTGGGATGGAAAAGCAGGGAATCAGCCTGCCTGAATATAGATAAACAGGTACTAGCCTGTATAATATTAGGTGATAAGGGAATGAACCTGTAGGAAGTAGAGAAAAAACGGACCAGACTCACCTGAAGTAACAAACAAAGAAAAACTGAAGAGATTTGTAAAATCGCCGCTTTAAAACAGAAGATCTCACTGTAAACGGAGAGAAAATCAAAAGATCTTAGAAATAAAACAGTAAAAGCGACAACCGGGACCTGTAAAAGGCGTCACGAGGTCCGGGTGCCACTCACAAGATGGCCGCGAATAGACTCCATGCACGGAGTACCAACATGGCCGCCGCAAGCGCGCCAAAACGGAGAGAAGTTGACCGCGAGGTCCCAACTGCGAGACCTCGCGGAGCAGAGGAAAACGCAAAGCCGAAGAGTCGGACCAACAAAAGAAATCTCCCGAGATGTGGTACGGAGGAAGAAAACGAAGACCACTGAAAATAGCCGGTAAGATAACCGGAGATGGAACAATATAAAAGATAGGAAGGGTAACGAAGAAAACGGGAAAAAACGGAGGGATAAAGGGGAAGAAACGGGAGATGAAGGGGAAAGATCCCCTAGGATAGGGGAGGGAGGAAAACTCCCCCCCCACCGGACCGGTAGTGTCCGAGGAGACAAACTGCACAAAAAAACAATATAAAGTGAACGAACTAAAATAAATAGTAAATAATATCTGCAGTAAGATATTGACAAATTAATAGTAATTTTAATTGTAATGAATATGGAAGAGGACTGACCTGCAGCTACGGTGAGCAGCAAAGAAAGAGGAAGAGGAGGATGGTTTAGGGGTTTATATACCTCTGTTGTACTGTGTTTCTATTGGTGGTTTCACTTAACTTGTTAACTCTTTCTTTGCTGCTACTGTGAGAGTAAAGGAAGATATGCAAAATAGGAAGCCTCCTGTCTTGCCTTAAAATTTAAATCACATTTTTAGTAAGCCCTTTATTTTTTTCCATCCGATTTCCTATTCCACAGATTACATAGAGGATATGTTCTAATAAATGACTCCACAGAACTATGCATCAGAGCCTAACAGTGGTTGATATATTTTTGCCTACCAATGTCATGGAAACCTTTCACTCATCTTTGTTTTATTCATCAAATGTTTAGTGGAGGACAACAAAACCACACAGGGAAGTCAGTCAGATTTTATTCTGCATTCTGTGTGAATTGACACAGGCCACTCAGAAAAAGGCTCGCCTTATGGCTTTTCAGCTCTTGTGATGAACAATGAGCTCTACTGCTTTATTTCTATGAATCTGTCAGATGTGTGGGAATTGTATTCAGTTTTTATCAAGCTCAAAAAAGAGTCACAAGTGGCACAAATAAAATTCTAAAAGTAAATAAAAAAATAAAAGTAGCAAAGATTTTTAAAAAAAATTAAAACGTAAAATCACTTATAAAGGGAACATATTTACATCATCATGATTTCGTGAGAAAGTACATATAATATAGTTACAATAGATTTCCCTAAGGGTGAAACAAATCGAAGACAAAATGGTAAGGATAAAATGAAATCAAAAGTAAAGTAATTCAAATTTTAAAATAGTAACACTTGTGTAACACAATGTGAAAATATAAAATGTCCATAACCAACTTTAAAAAAAACAGCATAGTGTAGGATTTTGGCCATTTAGTCATCTTCCAAAACATAAAAAACATAGATGTGGGATATAACCAGTGGCGTCGCTACAGGGGGGCAAGGGGGGGCAATTGCCCCCACCTAGGTTAATCCTTACCCCCCTGTTGCCCCCCTGCCGAATTTGGAATAAAGTCGCAATGCGACTTTAAATCCTGTCTTTTTATTTGTTTATTTATTTATTTTAATGCGGAGGAGAGAGAGGGTGCAGCCCGCGTAAGATCGGCAGCCAAGGCAACCGGTCTTACGCGGGCCGCACCTAGAGCCCTGCTACTTACCTGTGGGAGGGTCTTCTGTACTGCATAGAGGAAGCAGAACTTAGCAGAGTTCACGTGACATCACTCTGCTCCAGTCCTGCTTCCTCTGTGCTTTACCAGAGAACGCAGAGGGAGGCCACGCCCCTTGCTGAAGTCTGAGCGGCATCGAGGAGCTGCAGTGCCGGTAAGGGGGTGGGGAGGGTGTTTGAATGAGTATGCGTGATTGAGGGAATGAATCTGTGAATGAATGAGTATATGAATGAATGAGTGTGTGATAGCATTGGTGTTTAAGTGCTGGAACCTAGGCATGATGGGACTGTGATTGCTGTAAATTCAGGGCTGACATATTTGTTAAGAACAAGGCTTTACATTCTGAAAATGTAAAGCCTTGTTCTTACAAAATATGTCAGCCCTACACCATGCACCAGGAAGATACTACCTTGGAGGTCCATTTCCTAATGTTACTCTCTAAATCCCTAAAGCTAACTTTTAGGACTTTCCACCTTCCTCTTAATTTAGTTTGGGCAGCTTTCCTTCTATACATGAAATAATCATTTAAAAAATTGGGGCAAATACTTTTTAACAGGGCTGTTTCAGGGGCAGCAGGGGCACAGGCAGGCTGTTTTAGGGGCAGAGGCCTACCATGTCAATTTCTGGCTTAGTGTATAGTGATGGTAGTTATGTTGTACCTTATCTGTTCAGTAATTTGTTTTTATTGAATTTATTGATAAGTTAATAATGTCTGTTTTCAGATTTGTAGTTTTTCCGCTTGACATACAGTTTACAAATTTCTGAAACAAATATTCTTAATAACATGGGCTCACTTATTGCACAAGTATAGTACATGGATGAAGTGAACATATGTTTTATAATACCCAGCATCCGTAACACATTTTTTTATTGTGCATATGCAATTTTTCTAGCCAGCAAATGGCAGCTGTGTCCATTTTTTTTTACAACAACACAAAACTACCCATTTAAAAATGGGACTAACCCTTTAAAGTTTGCTGTCGGCAGATGGGCAGGAACCTCCTTAATATTTTAGCCCTTTACACAATCTTAACACAACTTTCTCAATTATTCAAATGACAATGAATTATCATACAGTTTCATTGAACTGTGCCTTTTTTCCTCAGATGATTTTGTTGTTGGAGAATCTTCCCAGGTTTACCAGCAGCAAATTATTTTAAAAATCCCAGCGGAAATATTAAGGAAAATAGAATGGTGGAAACTACCCATAAGGAAATCTAATTAGTAAGAACACAACGTAAACAGTTCCCAACACAGGGGAATGGTGCCAATGAAGTGCATTCTAGGAGAACCCAAGGCAGAGAGCAGCTCATTTACAATATTTATCATACTAAATGCTAGCACAAAACTGTACTATCAAATGTGTTGCCCTAATTATTATCATCATCCATTACTAAGAACGGAACACACTTGTCAGCCTTTTCCTGTGGTCGTTTTTTTTTCTTTCTTTCTAATTAGTTATGTCCAGTTTCTTATTTATGGTTGAATACTGTGTGGCATACAATGATATGTTCTCAGGCTTTACTCTTGATAAAGCATTTTAAGTTTACACATTCCTACAGGTTATACAGCGTAGTCCAGTAAACATTAGGCAAAGTCAGGAAAGGAGAAGACAGAAAAGGGAATATGGGGTCAGCAACAAGAGTAATCAAACAGCACAATAAGGCACAATAACTGAGCACTGAGTGATGCTCAGTGCCGGTTTTTAAACTTGGACACCCCCCCCCTGTGCGTGAGATCATTGTCGCATGGTCCCCGCCGTCTCCATTCATAAAGTGAAGTGGTGCGCCCAGAAGCAGCCATGCGGTAAGCGACAGAGGAAGGAGCAGGAGAAGTGGCGCTGGATCCAGTGACCGCGGTTAGCGGGTACTCAGGTGAGTAACTCCGTCGGGGTCTCAGATGGGGATCCCGACACCCTGTCTGAGGACCTTCCACCCGTGTGTCCAGTTGCCTGTATGAGTTGCCTGTCCCTTATCCGAGCCTGAGGTGCCTGTCCCCTATCCGAGTCCGAGGCACTTGTCCCCTATACGTGTTCCTGCCGCGTTAACATTCCAGCCACATCACCCTGTCAAGAGACTTACAAACTAATTAGACACTACATGGTCAATGTAGGCAGTGATCCACTGGTACCTGTGGATATTCAGAAAAAAAAGTTACTTGAAAATTGATGTATATAGCTAGGAGGAAAGTGAGAGGCAGTGAAGATGTGGTAGAAATAGTATATTAAGAGAAATACAAGATGCCAAGATCTAAACAGGATTAGCCAAGAGTTTTCCCTCCAGCAGTTGTTCAACTACAACTCTCATAATTATCCATTACTTCTATTTCTCTGCTCAATTTAACAGAAGTGACTTAATTGTCTTTTAAGTCCACACAAGTAGAAACCAGTAGCCTTCTACATGCAACTTTGTGGAACTGTTAAATGTAATATGAAATTAAACACAATCATAAAGTGAGCCACTTACTGCCATATCTGAGCTTATTACCGGTATATTAAAAATGTCATTCATAGTCATCAAGGGTTTAACTTACCCACAACTTTACCTCCCAAACAACTCAACAACCCTATGCATTGGTAGTACCAATGTACTCAGGAAATGTTGCTGAATACTAGCATTTAAAAATAACCCTGGGTGTCTAGTTTTCAAAAATATATGTTTTGATGGGGTAAATTGAATTGAAAGATGCCCCAAATAGGACATGGTAGCAGGATGCCCAGATGCCATAATTTTAAGTTGAAAAACTGAGATGCGCATGTCTCAACTGTGGCCCTTTAGCCCCTGTGTAGGGACTTGCCAGGAGGTGAAGAAATCACTTGAGCAATGAGAGTGTCATGAACCGAGTGAACAGGTCTGATAGGAGCCCAGATGCAGGGGATACGAGGGGCTCCATCTGTACCCCACGATGCATTATGGCTTGGGGTTGTTACAGACAGGCACAGGAAATAAATCACACACAGAATATGCTGATTTGATATAAGAGCTGTATTGCAGATGATGGTACAACAACATATACTGATATAAAGTCTCTTGGCTGGAAGCCCTCTGGATGGGGCACACACGGCAGGAAGCCCTATGGATGGTGCACACACTGCAGGAAGCCTTATGGATGGTGCTCACACTGCAGGAAGCCCTATGGATGGTGCTCACATGGCAGGAAGCTCTCTGGATGGGGCACACACGGCAGGAAGCGTTCTGGATGGGGCACACACGGCAGGAAGCCCTCTGGATGTGGCATACACGGCAAGAAGCCCTCTGGATCGGGAACACACACAACAGGTAAGCCCACTTGCAGGGCACACGGCAGATAGCCCACTTGCAGGGTACTCAGCTTGGGAGTCCACTTGTGGGGTGCTGGCCGCAACTCAGGAACCAAAGCAGGAACAGATCAGGAACCAAAGCAGGCAGTCCTATAACATCAATGTCAAGGCCCAGACTGAAAGTCTGGGCAGGTTTATAAAGGCTGGCTTGATCAGGTAATAAGGAGCAGCTGGACATGATAATCACTCTGAGTGGTTCAGAGTGACAAGGGTGGGCAGAGTCTGGTTCAGAAGCAGAGTCAAACGTAAAGCAGAGGTCAGGGCCAGCAGACAGGGTTCACAAACGTTGTATCATGGCAGAGGTCAAAGTCCACAGAATCAGGCATATCAGCACATCCAGAAGCAAAAACAACCAATCAGATACTGGGCTGAGGCTGGTCTTTTAAAGCCTGTTGACGATGCCAGGTGAGAGAGGCGGGGTTCAGTCCATAACAGAAATAGGTGAGAACATATCAGTGAGTTTAAGTCCAGCCAGGCCTCTTAAAGGGCCAGCCACGCCTTGCGGTCTGTGGGACTCTGGGTGATGCCTGACACCCTGAATAGGAAGTGAGTGTTGTATGACTAGATTTGAAGAAAAAAAAATAGCAATATACTACTTGTACTTATCGGCCTATATGTAAAAAAAAATATATATCTATTTAGCAATTTTTTCATTAGCTTTTGTAGAGGAATACAACGTTTTTCAAATAAGAGTCAGAAAAAGTGCTTTTCTAAAAGTTTCTCCATATTTTATTACTTTTTTATATTGTAGATTGGGTGATATGGTCCAAATAATGGTATCTAAATAAAACCGTTCTTGTCCTGAAAATACAATATATTTGTATGGGCACACTAAATTAGAGAGAAAAAAACAGCTAAATACTGTAAGAATGTTCAAACAGCAATAAAGGGTTCAAAAAATAAAAACAAACTTCTCTGCCTTGAAGGGGTTAAAAACCTCAATGCAGGTGCATCTTAGTGCCTTCCATATCTACCCAGGCACCATTGCATTTTGAAGACACCTTGTTATTGTTGATGGGCTTGTGCATTTACTTTTTGTATTTAGTCTTGTTTTTCCAATAAATGGTTTTAGCCACGCAGTATTTTCAAGGTCTGATATTTGCTTAGTCCTCTGGTGTGATCTAGGTTTTTGTTTATTTTAAAAAATGTGCAAATGCATCTTTTGACCTTCTAATAAAGCTACCAATCATATTTGAAGATTATGTCATTTGTGACCTTGCAAGATGCCAAATCTATATATATATATGACTGCGATACAAGTGAACAGTACAAAGAACTAAAAAAAAACCAATGTTTTAAGGGTACATCTATTTTTTCATTGTCATTTAGCTTAAAATGTTCCTAACCCTGCCTATCTTTTATCTTTCAAATAGTGCTATGTTGATCTCCCATACACAGGAAACCAATTTGACACACTATATATAAAATATACTAGGTTTATGATAATGATAAAATATAATCCTAGGTAGTATTGTGCCCCTGCCCCAAGTATTTTCACTGGCGAGGAGAAGAACATAGGAGATAGGACATAGGAGAAGAACAGTTCTTCCACTCTGCAAATGCTCAGGCAGCTCACTCATAAGCTTCTTTTTGGCCTTCCAAGCTATAGAGTTGTTATATGATGTCATTGATGGCAGTAAAAATGCAGCCCTAAATACATATATACTTTCCTACTCACACCCATAGACTCCATTTGCCACATGTGTCCTGAAAAGCTATGGAGGGTATGCTAGTAGGTTATTCATGTTTTCCCTTGTATTGGGGGATGCTCTGACTTGTACAGTTGTACAGTTGTTGTACAGAACTCCAAAAGGGAGATACAGGAGTCTGGGAAAAGCAGAAGATATGTTGAGATCCTAATGCAAGCCAGGGCTACTACATTGGAATCATATTCATAATCATATCAAATATTGTGTATAGAATAGAAAGAATTGATGGGATGATTTCATTGGACATGCATGCATTTCAAGAACAATTCTACATAAACACGCAATTGTTTGGTAATAATTAATATCCTACTCATATTACTGACATTCAGTAAGTGTGCCAGTTTTGAAGATATAGAAGCCTGTTGTTGGGATTTGCCTGTCATACTTTATTAATGGAAAATATATTGAAATAAAGTATGGGATTGTAACAGCCAGAGTGTGGATTTTATATTGCTGTTTTGCTTGTGTTTTCCAAATAACAGAAATATCAACATACTCTTATGTATTGTTTCTGATCATCTTGAATATGAAATTAGAATTTTCTTATGAATTATATGCCTGGAAAACAGTGGCTAAATGTGATTGAAATGCATCACTAGACATATGACCATGGAAACTAACTTATACCATGAATGCAAAGAGCAAAGGATAAATCACACTGGAAAAATTAATTCCAGGACACAGTCTTAAGTATAAGAATACATGACAGATCTTCTACAACAATGTCTTTTAGCATAAGAATGGTCATTGTGTTTACTGACATGTGAAGAGAAACAAATAGTTATTGATATTTACAGAATTGCAAACCATTTTTCCTTACATTAACAGACCTGCCAAAATTCCACATTTTGTTCCATAGAGTCCATCCTGGTTTTGAGTAACAACTAGACTTGGGTACCAGGGGGTTCTTCGTGTTTGTCTTCGTGCTTGTCTTCGTAAAAAAAATAAATCTTCATATTCCATGAATATTCACCCGTTCCTGTCTTCTCTTCGGGTGAATATTCATGGAATGCTTCGTGTTCATTTTTTCTTCGTTTTTTTTAAGGGGTTAATACGAGTTAACACGTACTGCAGCAGCTCTGGCGCCAGGAGTTTAAATGTCCGTATGAGCAACTCTTGGTCGCTAGCAGGGGGCTCGGCTGCCATCAACCAATGGTCGACCAATAAAGTCGCTTGTATGGACATTTAACTGATAGAGCAGGGAGACCAGTGGTCTCTGCCGGACAAGTTGCTGCGTTAGGATTTTAAAAGTCTGTACGAGCGACTTTATTGGTCGCTCGTACAGACGTTTAAAATCCTGGTGCCGTAACTTGGCATGGAGAGACCACTGGTCTCCCTGATCTATCAAATGTGCGTACAAGCTACTTTATTGGTTGTCCGTACGGACTTAACTTTTGCATCAGGGAGACCAGTGGTCAAGTTGCACCTTAAGGAGTTAAGGGGCCGTGCGAGTGAGCCTATTGGTTGCTTGCACGACCCTTTAACCTACGGATTTCCGCTCCCGTTATCTAACGCAGCATCACAGGGGTTAACGGAGAGGAAATTCGTAGGTTCGCTGTTAGGAGTTAAAAAGGCCGTGCGAGTGAGCAAATTGGTTGATGCCAGAGGAGGTCCCTGTAGGCGACCAATAGGCTCACTCGCACTGCCCTGTAACGCCTGACGGCGAACCTACGGATTTCCGCTTCCTATCCGAAGACGATTTTACCGCCGCTGGCTTCTCTTCTTCATGTCTTCGGAACTAACATGAAAACGCAGTCTTCGTGTTCGTTTTCATGTTCGCCCGAAGACGAATGCACAAGTCTAGTAACATCCTAAACTAGTCACAAATCATCATCTCAGTGGGTAACCCAACTGTTAAATCTCCCACATCCTCCACTTATACCATATATGAGGAGAACTCATTTAACCAAACCAAACTTGGGTTCACTGAAGAGCCTATCACAATCCTTCAAACAGACTCCAATAGACCCCCCACTCTCCATCATGAAAGAAAGGTTTTCCCTCCTTTTCGACTTCCTCTTTAAAATCTGAACAAATTATATCCAGCCATATATTGTTCAAGCTGACCCTTTTAGGTGAACATGTGGTCCCATAAAATCTCATTCCTGGCCATAAGAATGGAGACAGTCTTATTAGCCTCTATGTAAATCCAATAAATAGCCACCAGCATCCCCTCTCCAAACTCTCCTGGGTACAATGTATGACCTGATGGCTACCAATCCAATAGATCACACTTCATGACCTTTAGAAACTTCCCGCTGGGAATCATTACAAGGTAACTACTGCCAGCACGAACTACCAAAATATCTGTGTACCTATCAACCCTAGTGTACTTTTGTAAGATCAAACCATGTCTCAATTGTCCATCAACTAAATTAATCCAAACTGTGCTCAGTGGGACCAAATCTGCGCTCTATACCTGCCTCAAAATACAAACAAGTGTCCTAAGATCCAAATGAAAATCCCCGCTACCAGTTTCACTCTGGTTATGGGGATCCTTGACAATCTATTTGTGGGGTCTGAAATGTATCCAACAGGAAATAGAAAGGTAGATCTGCAACCCTCAAACTCTCTTTTTGGCAAAACCCTCTTCCCATTTAAAGTGTTGGTGAATCCAAGAAAGGACTGCCCTTGCAAGAGGAGCAGGTACTATAAGCCATGGGTCAATTGATGAAATCGTTTTTTGACTTTTTTTTTGGAAGGGGTTAATACGGGGTTAACGCGGTACGCACTACGCAGCAGCTTTGGCGCCAGGATTCTAAATATCCGAACAAGCAACTCTATTGGTCACCGGCAGGGGCCTCCTCTGCCATCAACCAATGAAGTGCACCTGTACTTCATTGGTTGATGGCAGATGAGCCCCCTGCTGGCGACCAATAGAGTCACTCGTAAGACTGGTGCCGCAACTTGGCCAGGAGAGACCACTGGTCTCCCCGCTCCAAGAGTTAAAGGTCAGTACGAACGACCAATGGAGTCGTTTGCATGGACCTTTAACTCTTGGAGCAGGGTCTCCCTAGGCCAAGTTGGGCCATCAGGAGTTAAAGAGCTGTGAATCTATTGGTTGCAGTGGCCCTTTAACTCCTGACGCGGAGTCTCCCTGCTCCAAGAGTCAAAGGTCTGTACGAACAACTCTATTGGTTGCCGGCAGGGAGCTCCTCTGCCATTGGTTGACTTTTAAAATCCTGTTGCTACAACTTGGCTCCAAGAGTTAAAGGTCCAATAGAGTCGCTTGTACAAACCTTTAACTCTTGGAGCGGGGAGACCATGGTTTTCCCAGGCCAAGTTGCGCCGTCAGGAGTTAAAGTGCCACGCACTTGAAGTCCACCAGAGACTTCAGTAAATGTACACCATTAACAATAGTGGTGTCTACCTTAAGCTTCCCTGACAAAAGTAACCTAATAGTAAACCTTTATTATAGTAAGATCCTTTATTATAAACATGGTTTTTGTGACTCTAAAAGTAAACGTATGTAAGATCAGCAAATATGGACAACAAAAATGTCTACTCCCACAGCCCACAAGTGTTAATAGTTATTGAGTTTGATCCAAACAAAAATGTTACCTAAAACTGACAATCATCCTCAACTGGAAGTTTCAAAAATTGAAAACTGGAGTCTTCTCTAAATCAATGTCAGGTTTGCATGCATTGCCATGCACACATGTATAAGCTAGTGCTCAGCTTTCCAAATTGGGATAGAGAATGTGCAGAACCATTCCCTTATCCCAGTGATCAAAGAATCCCACTGATATTCACACTCAGTTGTGATAAGTGGAGCTTGAAGTACAAAGTCGGGTAGCTTCACATATGAGACAAATTTGTATCAACAAAGGGCATTCACACAAGTTTTGGGACACAACTCTTAATTATTGAATTCAGGTGTTTCAATCATACCCATTGCCACAGGTGTATAAAACCAACCCCTTATCCATGCAGTCTGCATTTACAAACATTTGTGAAAAAATGGGTTATTCTGAAGAGCTCAGTGAATTCAAGGATGGTACTGTGCTAGGATGCCATCTTTGCATTAAGTCAGTTCTTGAAATTTCATCCCTGCTAGATATTCCACGGTCAACTGTAAGTGGTATTATTAGTAAGTGGAAGCATTTAAGAACAGCAGCGACTTAGTCAAGCAACATAAGGCCACATATAGTCACAGATTGGGGTCACTGAGTGCTGAGGTTGCATGGTCTGTAAAAGGCATTAACGCTTTGCTGATTCCATAGCTGAAGAGGATCAGATGCGAAGTACAAAACTAAGTGTCTGATTGAGTGGAGTAAAGCACACTGCCACTGGACTATGGAACAATGGAAATGTGTTCTGTGGCGAATCACGTTTCTCTGTTTGTCAGTCTGATAGGCGAGTCTGACTTTGGCAGATTCCAGGAGAATGTTACCTGCCTGACAGCATTGTGCCCACTGTAAAATATGTTGAGGAGGGATAATGGTACAGGGCTGTTTTTCAGAGGTTGGGAAGGGCCTCCTACTTCCATTGAAGGGAAAACATAATGCTTCAGCATACCAAGACATCTTGGACAATACTATGCTTCCAACTTTGTGGGAGCAGCTTGGAGCATGTCCTTTTCTTTTCCAGCATGGCTGGTACATTTCCAGTGCACAAGGCAGGGTCCATAAAGACATGGTTGGATGAGTTTGGTGTGGAAGAACTGGCCCGCACACAGCCCTGACCCTAACCCCATCGCACTCCTATGGGACGAATTGGAACGAATACTTCTGTCCATGTACTGTATTTACCTGCTGCTTCATTGGACTACCACATACTAGGTACTGAAGGCTATTATTGTTTACATTTGCACTTCAACATGTCCACCCTATATTTAGGTGCAGCTCTGTGGAACATGTGAAGTCTTGAAAAATAAAGAATAATTATTGTAAATAGTAATAATAATAATAATAATCTGCTTTCTTGCAGGTATATAGAAAAATCCTAATCCTAAAATCATAGTGCTTAACGAAATAGCTAAATCACCCTACTTTACGTAAAAGGAAGATGTGGTATTTGCCGACTTCCTTTTTCTATGTTAAAGCTCCCAAGCTCTGACACATTAATTTACCACATCCATTATTTACTTTCAACCATTAATTAATTATCTGTAAAATAGAAAGCATAATGCATTTCTGCAAAATGTTTCAATCTCTTTATTATTAAAATGTTTAGTCAAACAAAATACCTAAGTTTTCTTCAAAATGATTTTATATGGGCTTAAATAATATGAAATGATAAATGATTGTTACTAATGAGAGATATATATGGAAGTTAAAAAGACAGATTACAATAATTTAATCTATGTTGTACCATTCTTTTTTTTCTCTTTAACTGCAAACCCAGGGTAAAAGGAAAGTTCATTTCAGTGGCACTTTAATAATGCATTACTTCGTCTCAAAATTATCATGCTTGTTTGAGTTCCTTGTTAAATGTGCTGTTAGGATAGTTTAATAAAGAAGCGGAAAGATGAATTTGACACATTGTTACCTGCTCCTGTGAAAGGAGAATATTATTTATTAAGGTAAAATCTTGTATCACTATTATTGAAAAATGGGTAGATTAAATAACGTATTTGCTCGATTATAAGACAACCATGATTATAAGACGACCCCCCAAATCTGAATATTAATTTAGGAAAAAAAAAGAAAAAGCCTGAATATAAGACGACCCTATAGGAAAAAAGTTTTACCAGTAAATGTTAATTCATGTAAACTATTTTTTTTAATAAAAGCTATGATTGAGAAAAATATTTTGGTTTTATTTCCTTCTAATTTCCAACCTGCCCCCCAGTTGTGCACATCTGCCCCAGAAATGCCTTATACCCCCTATATGCCACTGTGGGCCGTCCATGAATAATGCCTTTTAATATCCGCCTCTATGTGCCTCCCAGAAATGCCTGTATACCCGGCTATATGCGACTCTGGCATTAAGGGGGTTAGAAAAAGGCTATATTATGGGGCAGAGTGGCATATAGGGAGGTTTAAGGCATTTCAGGAGGCAGAGTGGTATATAGAGGGTTAAAAAGGCATTTCTGGAGGCAGGGTGGCATTAAGGGGGTTAAAAGGCATTTCACAGAGCAC
This sequence comes from Spea multiplicata, assembly GCA_009364415.1. Lineage (NCBI taxonomy): Eukaryota > Metazoa > Chordata > Amphibia > Anura > Pelobatidae > Spea > Spea multiplicata. The sequence goes on from VKOC01017975.1 coordinate 19,753, forward strand.
TTTGCCTCCAGAAATGCCTTATGCCCCCCATTTAACACTCCCTCCCTCCTCCAAACTTACCGGTACTTCGGAGTCCTCTGTCATGCAGCCGGGGCAGCGTGTAGATGTCAACTTATGCTGCAGCCGGAAGGAGGTGTGGCTAGCAGCAGGGGTTGTCTGCGTCCATCGCGCAGACCTTCCCCGGCTGTCAGAGATCAGAGTTCCCCGCACCGGTGCCGCAGGTTTGGAGGAGGGAGTGTTAAATGGGGGGGACAGGAGGATCCAGGTCCCCTGCAGCTGCAGGGGATGTGGATCTTAGTCGCCTCATAGTCAGACCTATTTTGCTCTGAAAAAACCTTGTCTTATAATCGAGCAAATACGGTAATAACTGCCCATACAGTCTTGTAAAAAAAAGAAAGTACACCCTCTTTGGTTTTACATACGAGGACATAATAACAATCATATGTTTCTTAGCAAGGCTAAAAAATGGGTAAATACAACCTCAGCTGAACAACACATGACATATTACAAGATGTTATGATGTATTCAACAAAAATAAAGGAAAAATGGAGAAGCCATATGTGAAAAACTAAGCACTCTGGGAGAAGCGCTGCTTCTCTGGTTCAACACCTGGATACTCCGGGTCACAGGAGGAGGGTCTTGACCATTTTCCCTTTAAATGGGAGTGTTTCCCGCAATTTCAGCAGGAATGCCCACTGACATCAGCGGGAACACGCATGACATCAGCAGGACTGCCCACTGATGTGTCCCGCAGAAGTTCCCAGGTATGATAATAGTCTTTTACAATTAGCTTAAATGAACGTTGGCGTTGACAATAGAAGTGTTTATTTTAAGGTTAAAAAACTGCTCCAAGGTGCAAATATTATATTATTTGATGGAGGCCTTTGGGGGACTTTAGACACATCTGACTGCAAATCAGCACTACATTCTGTTCGTGGTTTTTTACATGAGATATGCTGGCAGGATTACAATACGATTTAAGTGATACTAATCATGCAGATGAGAGTAGGACACATCCAAGTGTCCTTAATTTAAAATAACAGCTTGATTTTATTGATTTATCTGTCAATAATTTGAAATCTAATGATTAGGCATGTTAGTTGAATTTAACACATTGTGTCTGTATTGAGTGACCCAGACAGTTATAGAAAATAGTTTCCAGGTACACTCATAAAATGCATTTTAAACTACATAAGAAAGGGCAAAATGGTAAAATGTTATTCAAGCCAACTGTGTCAATTAAATCCTCAACGTGTTCCTTCAAGGAAGCTTATTATTCCTCATGAATGTATGCCTTTCTAATGATATATTGCTGAGTTACAAAGAAGGTCAATGTTACTTGTGTCATACAGTGTTTTGCAAAGAAATATTTTCCTAATAAATATTTTTTAATACAAACAAGTTAGAAAACTAATTCAGTGTCCACTGGGGAAGTATTCCACTCTCCATTCCATTATTAGAGGGGTTGTACGGTTTTATATAAATATATATATATATATATATATATATATATATATATATATATATACACAGTAGTATTTACAGGGCAATTACTAGGTTAATCCTTGCCCCCCCTGTTGCCCCCCCTGCCGAATTTGGAATAAAGTCGCAATGCGACTTTAAATCCCGTTTTTGTTTTTTTTTAAATTTATTTTTATTAATGTGGAGGAGAGAGAGGGTGCAGCCCGTGTAAGATCGGCAGCCAAGGCAACCGATCTTACGCGGGCCGCACCTCGAGCCCTGCTACTTACCGGTGGGAGGGTCTTCTGTGCTGCATACAGGAAGCGGAAGCCAGCAGAGAACGCAGAGGGAAGCCGCGCCCCCTGCTGAAGTCTGTGAGCGGCATCGAGGAGCTGCAGTGCAGGTAAGGGGGTAGGGAAGGTGTTTGAATGAGTGGGGAGGGTGTTTGAATGAGTATGAGTATGAGTGTAAGTGCTGGAACCTAGGCATGATGGGACTGTGATTGCTGTTAGCAATCACACTCCTATCATGCCAAGTCAGCCAGTACATGCTGAAACCTAGCTAGCTGCCAGCAGTATGGGATCTGGATATCACTTACAGCCTGTAATACATACATACTGGATGGATGTGTAAGTGCTGGAACCTAGGCATGATGGGACTTTGATTGCTGTTAGCAATCACACTCCTATCATGCAAAGTCAGCCATTACAAGCTGAAACCTAGCTAGCTGCCCCCTTGTGTTTTGATGCTGCCAGCAGTATGGGGTCTGTACCAGCATGTAGTGGCTGACTTTGCATGATAGGAGTGTGATTGCTAACACACAGAGTGTGTGTTTGGTCATCTGTTTATATCCTTACAATAGGACATATTTAATTTATACTTATCCAGAGATAAAACGCCCTCCTGAAGTTGTAGTGACTTCAGGGGACAAAACGTTCAAGGCCCTGAAATCATTTAGTGGAAAAGTTATTTATTGTGTTATAATATTTATTTCAAGGATTAGTCGCACTCAATTGTGGCTTCAGGCTTCCCATGTTGAATGACCAAGTATTATTTTAGCCCAATAACAAAAGTATAATTCCATAGCACATTACTTTTGGAAGTATGAATACCCCCAGTTTGACTGTGGTATCTTGTGTGCCCCCCCTATATATTTTTTCTAGAGTCGCCACTGTATATATATGAACAGTGTGTGTTCACAGAATCAAATGTTTCTTGGTAGGGTACAACCCCAATGAGCTTCTCCTGAAAGGGTAGTTCTTGAATGTCACCTTATCCATTCATCAATGCAGAGTCAGCTCAATTCTACTTTCAGGAGAATCTTATTGGGTTTGGACATTTATAATCCATGATTTAGAGCAATGTTTTTCAAGCAAATCTTCAAGACACAATGATGTAATTTCTCCATTTTGTAATATAATGTGCTAGTTACTAAATCCTGCCCTGTAAGTGTGGCTTGGGACTGGATTGGGAACCACGGATCTAGAGAACAAACTACAATCTGTTATGTCATTTCTGCCTGCTGGTATCAGGATGGGGGAGCTGAAAAAAACCTTCTCAATGAGAATTAAAAAGCATACCATTTTTAAGAAATCCATGTGTGATTAATTGTAAGAATATTTGTAACGCATTTACAGACACCTTGAAATGCACAGGCAATTGATGTGTATCAGCCATTACTTTTATTAATGACTCCCCTGACATCTAATACATGGTTGGCAACTACTATGATAAAGAAATGCATTTCTAAACATCTGTCAGTCTCCTAAATTCAAGAGTTTAAACTTGCTGTGGAATCAACCACAACCTAATGACCAAAATGAAAAACTTCACAATTTTTTTAAAAATAATTTTATTGAATACTGGATTTGCCACAGTGTTTGCCCCAAGTTTGAGTTGCTGGATGTCATGTAATGGGCACTTTACCCTCAGGGCTATAAGACTCCTCAATAAGCTCGAATTCTAAAAAAAATTCTACTTCCGCTTGGATTGCTTCCCTTGTTGCTTCAGGAATTCAACAGGACTTTTATTATTCCATTACTCCTGGTTCTGTGATTTTATCATGCCAATTTTTCACTGGTTCTGCATACTACAGAATATAGAATTTCTATATATTTGTCTTTGGCTTCCTTCTGCTGTTCAGGGTGGAGATCAGCAAATATTCTAACCTCTGGGATTGGAGATTTGTCTACCACAACTATACAACTTTGCCTACACTTCCAGGGCTTTAGACAGTTTGTAAGTCTCTGGCCTCACTTGTTCCATAACCTAATTTTGCCAATAAGCTTGCTCTCATCTGGGAACAAGAATCATCACTTGGTCCCCAGATTAGAAGGACAATACTGCTGCCTGACGATTGTACATAACCTGTTGGCTCCTTTGCGATTCTTCTAAGTATTGTCATTATATTGGAGTAATATGAGCAATGCCCCTTCAATTTGATCTCCCTATTCTAAGAATTTCCATTTATCTCTGGATTTTACATCAACCCTGTTAACGTCTACAATTTGCTTATGGGCGTTTTCCAATGTTAAGTCATTGACTTGTTCCCTTCACAGTTGATTTGAATCAACGTTCAGATCGTAATTTCAGCCGATTCTAGGGTTTGGCCCAGGGGTTCAATCACTATTCCTGTTAAGGGGATGGAATTAGTACTTGTACCTGATAAAGCCAATTCTTTATCACTCCTAGCTTCAAAGCCATTTCTAATTTCCTAGTTCCTGTCAGGGACTGGGTCTATACAGACGACTGTTCAGGAGGTATTTGCGCTGTAGTGGAGTTGGACAGGGCCTGCGCCGGCTGATGACATCAAGTCCCACGGCGAGAGATCCCAGGAGTCCTGAGCGGCGGTCGGGGACTCACTGGGAGGGCCGTAAGATCTATATTTGGGCAACTTATCTGTGGGGCCTTATCAGGCCGGACTTTGGACATGCCTGCCCTATGTTTATCTTCCCTTGTTTCACACCTTGAGTTG
>VKOC01017976.1:0-18883 GCA_009364415.1 Spea multiplicata
ACCAAAAATTATAAAATAATATAATAAATTAGTTGCCGTGGGGCCACCTAAGATCCAGCATGAGCCGTGCCACGAGACCCATTGACATCTTGCAACCCTTGGTTGTCTTATCAAGCTATTCATGGCAGCGTGTGTGTCGTAAATCCTACCAGGACATCTCATTACCCTAACGCTGGGTAAACGGGACTCCCACACTGGTACCGCTTGGCTCTCTACCAGGAACTGGGCAGCGTGGCAATTCTTGTGTTGAATAACTACAACTATAAAAACAAATACTTATGAAAGTTGAGGACTAGCAGTGCCATTTTAGCTTGTGGCGTATGTCTTCCCCTATGCATGTCTATACTGTGTGACGCTGAGAAGGGCATGGTGGTTGATGGTGTCTATATTTCACGGAAAATACTGCCGTGCAATGTGTTGTTTGCTAACCCCAGAGAGAATGTTTTATTACGGTCAGAATAAAGTAAATTCTGTGGTTGAGTTTGCGTCCCTGGGGTGGAGCGTTTTGGAGAGAAGGGAAAGCCAGAGCTCCACTCCACAGTTTACTTGCAGCAGGAGGGGATTCCAGTCCGAGTGTTCTGGATCTCCCAGGTGGGCCATTACCTGTTGGCAATGAGCAGCAGGAGGTGAGGGATTCAGGAGAGAGGACACAAGCAGTGAGTGAGACGGCACCTCTCTCCACAAGAGTCCGCTGAACTATTCCCAAAGTACAGAAGAAAAGGGTATGTGCTTCATTTTGTTGGCAGCGGGTAAGCCGTCCAATTATAGTCAGTTTCAAATGTTAGCGCTCAGAGAGCAAGGCTTTTCTTTTCTTTGTTTTATGTTTTGTTTGTCAGACCTTTAATAAAAAGGACTGTAATTTCGAAAGAAACGTAACCTTGTGTGGTGTTTCCAACCCTAAGACTGTGTGGTCATACAACCCCAGCTCGCAACCGCCAAAACCCCCGCACACGCTTTTACGTGTGGAATGACCAGAATTAGACAGCTACATATCCCAGACCCATAGATCTGGGCATAAAAAGGCTTAATTTCTCACACTGTGGTTTTTAAAACTATCGCTGCCATTGTGAAATCTTTTATTTCCTGAAAATTCTACAAATCAGGAATTCATTGTTACAAATAGGGTGTTCTCCTAATTAGAAGAATACAGTTCTTAAAGCTAACATGAAGGCTACAATTTACATTCTGAAATCTCATTACGTTTAGTGAGTTCCTCAAACAGTGTGTTTCATGCGAAAGGCATATTTTTGAAGAATCGCCATTCTGATGATGTAATACAGAAGAAAACATCCTCAGCTTCCTCATTATATACTTGGCTCTACAAGGCGTAACCCAAGGAAATGTTACAGCCAAATGAAACAAAGTAATACCACAGATATATGACCTCTTCATAAACAAGCAGATGAGTTCTACTTCCAGGAAGATCATAAACTGATACATATATATATCATATAATATATATATATATATATATATATGCAGATTAATCGATAAGCTTAACTAAATTCTTCTACAATTACCAACATCAAGAGATACAACTGAAATTACACTCTTTCTGAAGAGTGTCGTGTGGAAAGTCAAGTCACTAACCTACAAAGCAAGTCTACTACAAGTCTACTAGGGCGTCTAACTAGACAGTATAGAAGCAGAATTTCTTTTTTATTCATTTCCTGCTGAGCTGTACCTCTGCTATATCCTGTCATGTGGGGCTTTGTAACTAAGCAAGTCTCATCTGCACTGAGAGTCTTAAGATCCCAAAAGCCACAATGACTATTTGAAGGATTGTAACGGAGAGACAATACTGTGAGCGAGGACAACAAAACCTGCAGATATGGATTGCAGCCCAAACTAAATTACGTGCGTCGCCAGATTTTGAAAAACTATTAAATAATTAAGAATTTGAGCGAGGTGAAAAAACTCAACAATTCTAGCGCATCAACAGGAACAGTGGGGTGAGCTACACAGAGGATGGGGACCTCAACTCCCAGGAACAAGTCATATGGAAGTCAAGGCATTCAGGAATCAGTTCTTATGGGAATTTACCAGCGTGCATGCAGGAACAGGGCTCCCCGAAAATATGTTTCCCCAATGATTAAGACAAGAACTTTTAAAATGATGTCTTTTAGTTCCATCCCTTTGCAGCATATCAATGTGGCTTTATATTTACTGCTACAATGGAGAGTAATAAAGCTGCTCATGGAGAACCATAGAGTTGTCACAAAGAGAGCGACCCCCACCGAATATAGATTCTGCTTGTAGAAGGGAGTAGGTACTTTTCACGCTCCAAACACATGTCCCAGACAGAGTTCACCTGAAATATACCACATTGGTTTGTGGACATCTGTATGCTGGATAAAAGAAAAATTCCAGGATGCTAGAAAAATGAAACAGCCTCCTGTCAGAAGTGGTAGAAGCTAATATGGTAAAGGGGATTTAAACATGCATAGGATAGACCAGGGCTCGACAAATCCCAAGCGCCAGGTCGCCATGGCGACTGAGCATTTTGCCCTGGCGCCTAGGTGTTTGTCAGCCTGTTAAATCCCTGAAAATCACCCCCACGTCGCCACAATCGTGGTGATCGCGGGGGGCGCTGCTGCTGCTGTCTGCCCAGGAGTCTGGGCAGACAGCACAGCCACTCCCCCGAGCCCGCCCCCGAGCCTGTAGAGGAGTGATCCTGTAGGCTGAAACCCAGATTGCAGGAAAACCTGCAATTGCGTTTTCAGCGGCCATAGACAGGGGGTTGAGTGTTGATTGGGACACAACACCCCCCTGTTGACTGATCGCTCCATGAGAGCGACAGTGCAGCGTTAACCCCTTCAATGCCGCGATTAAGGGGTTAATTCCCATTTTTTACAGGGCTCTGCTGCTGCAGCAACAGCAAAATCGAGCCTCCATGACTCAAAATCGAGCCTCCATGACTGTATGACAGATTCGTGGCATTGCAGGGGTTAACATTTGTCCCCACAAAAGGCTGTGGCCGACTAACCATATCAGTCAAGTGCTGTGCTCCAATGGAAACATCAGCCCATTGAAAGAGTTAAAAAAAATATTCAAAAAAAATTAAAAAAAAACAAAAAAAAACCCAGCACTTGGACCTGTAAATCAGGTGTCTTCCAGTCAGTCAAAGTCTGTGAGTTAGTAAGTGGGCTGCCATGCATGATCAGAATCCCTCCTGACCAACTGTTAGTTTAAAAAAAAATCCTGGCTCCTAACTTTTTTAGCTGGCGCCGAGATTCACAACAAATTTGTCAAGCCCTGGGATAGACATAAAGTTATGCTGAATCCAGCACACTATCAAGGACTACATCAAAAGAATGGGCAGACTGGATGGTTCTTATCTGTCATCAAATATGTTTCTTTTTTCTTGCCAAGGATCATAAGCTTTGCACAAATATCTCTCTATTTAGAAAAATGATTGGTAACAGAGACCTCAGCTGCTGAATGAAGCATACGTTGGCGTTCTTGGCACTGAGGCAGACTGTGAAGCCAGGTCCAGCAGTGTGATGGCTAACCTAGGAAAGTAGGCACCACTGGGTCAAGTAGGGGCAATGAGAATATGTCTGAAGGGCAGTTCTAGTATGACTTATAGTACCCCAGTGATCAGTTCTGGGGGAAATGAACACAGCATTTAACAGCAGATAAGAACCCTGAGGCCCATCTAGTCTGCCCATTTTCCTTAATCAGTCCCGGTCTTGTCTTATATTCAGGATAGCTTTATGTCTATCCCATGCGTGTTTAAAATTCCCTTTATGCACCACCCTCCATACATCAAAATGAACTCTTCTACTCTGTAAAATCTTTAGGCATTTAACTGTTTCTATCGCATCTCCTATATTTTTTCCTCAGAGCTATACACTGAGACTTAAAAATGTGGACTTAACGACTAAATTGGGACAGTGGCTTCATGATTCACCCTGCACTTCCTTCCATCTATCTACATATGCAAGTGTGACCACAACTCGCTCTCTCTGCACACTTATCTTCTAATAAATTACATATAAGTCATTGGTTAAGGTGAACTTGGAGGATTTGACTAATCATTGATCTCAGCAGTGCCCACACTACTGCATTTACTGTACTGAATTTTAGGGAGTGGGAACATAACTGTGAGTACCCCAGATCCCCCCCCAAAAAAAAACCCCCAAGAGTTTGGAAACTGTAAAATTGAGGAGCAGACCCCCGTGCTCCTAAATGTAGTAGACTTTTTTTGTATCATTCCCCGCTACAGCTACTGAAAGCAGTAAGCATACTTAAGTAAACTCCCTGTCCATGCTAGTGTACACTCCCTCAATGCTAGTAACGGATGCAACAATGCAACTTGGAAGATACTCTGTAACACGGGAGATAAGACATCGTAGCCAAATGGTCATGTTCCTTTATCCTGGCAAATCCAGACAGCCTAATATAGATAATGCATACTATTTATTTTACTATTAATACTAATATTCTGGGTCATTGTGACCTGAATCATAAGGACAATAGTCTAGTTATATCCCACCTTCTACGGTAGAAGCAGATGGATCTGTCTGCTAATTCTACAAAAATTACTGAGAATCATTTGTCCTCATTCGTGATGCAATGCAAGACTCTGGGTAGACACAGGCTTCGGATCCAAATAAGATATAAATCTTCTCCCGAAGCCGGATCCCTTGCATAATGTATTCATTTTCCACGGATGTTTCCATGGGCAGAGGTAATACCGCCTGTTCCAAATCAGCTACATTTGTATGTAGGTCAGCCTCGCTTCACAAAAATGAAAGTTGCCAAGTCTTATTAATCCAAAATAACTATTGAAATAGATCTGATAGCTGGCGTCTGCGTAACCCTCCACGCACACACAGACACCCAGGAGTGTTTCTAGGTTAACAGTACAGCTAAGCCTTGCTGCTTTAGGTGTGATGGTACCTTGGCACGTTTAGGGGGTCAGTGTGCCAGTGGCACCACAGGGTCATAGCACGATTCTAAACTCGGCATCTAAGGGAGAATTTAATTCAGCTCGTCCCCACGTGTCTGCGCAGCCACACAACAGTACTACGTATACATTAACCCTTTCAAGACCGGGACGTACCTGGTACTTCCGGGTCACCGGCAGACCGGGACGTACCAGGTACGTCACAGCCTTTACGCGATCCAGCGTCGCTTTGAACGCTGGGATCGCGAGGGGCGGCTGCTACTGACCGCTGGGTGTTCCCAGCGATCAGAAGCAGCCACCCCCTCTCAATTCTGTGCACGTGATCGCTTTTCAGCGAATCACGATCACGGAATTTAAATATTTAAAAACATACTGCGGTCTTCAAGTGAAGACGCAGTATGTAATCGGCGGTCCGGAAGGGGTTAACAGCAGAAGAGTGCTGCCAATGGCATTTGTATTTTTAGATTTTTTTTAAAAAAAAACACCAGTGTGTGGGACACATTCCAAAAACGCACTTTGCCTTTTTAAGCATATTAGTGTGTAGTGTCAGGTATATTATTTATTTAGTCAATGCCTCTCAGGATTACTGTAAATAGGGGCTATGCTCAAGGAGAACCAGGTATTTATTTTAAGATCGCATATGAACAGCGAACATTGTAATGTGACCCTTTCCCTTCAAGCAGCTGATTTGGTATAAGTGGCCCCGTTACAATATTGACTGGCGATATAAGTTCATCTTACTAAAATGATATATTGTAAATGGCTATTTAATGTCAATTAATGTCATTTAAAATGGTGATATGGAACATTAAAGGGACACTCCAGCCATCATACACACTTTAACCCCTTGGCTGCTAAGCCCTTTCCCACCTGGGTGCTAAGCTGTTTTTCTGCATTTTGGTGCACCTTTCGTTTAAACGCGTTTAGAAGTACATTTCTTGGGAATAAACGATACAAACCATATATTGTTTTTTTCAGCACACCCAGCAGATTCCAAATATACCATTTTTATATGTGTATGTCTGATTAGGTTTGCAAAATAAAGCCAAAAATGGGAAAAAGGTGTATTTTTTCACTTCCCACTCAATAAAAACTAGATTGTAATTTTATTTTTCTAAACTCTAATATCAAAACCTGTGTTGCTAAATATTTGTAGTAGGTAACCGGTCTAAAATAAACAGACATTGAGAACAGTAGACTGTGTTTTTCTAATATTTTATTGCTAAAAGTTCAATTTACTAGACTATCACAAAAGACATCTTTAAATTTAATGTACGGGTGCCATCAATTAAACAGCTCTAGCTGCCCGGGATGTTAAAATATGCCAACAAAACTATATATTTTTAGAAACTACACCCCCAGCCGCAGCAAATGAGGTCTCACTTGTATTTGTATCACAAATCTGACTTGCACAAGAAAATAAGTGAATATCACACTAAAAATAAATTAAAAAAAATAAAATTAAAAGCGACAAGTTCATTTATGTCTTGCGCACTCCAGGTTTGTCCTAGAAACACATGCAGCCCCTCATTTGATGCGCCAAGGGGTGTAGTTTCTGCAAATGTATACTTTTTGTACCATAATTTAACTTCCCAGCTGCCTAGAGCTGTCTAATTGCAGGCATCACCCCTAAATGTTTTAAGACAATTTTTAACAAGATTCTGAAATCTGCCATATCTGAAGATAAAGTGGTCTAGACATCTGGGAAGTTAAATTAGGGTACATAAAGTACACATTTCAAGAAACTACACCCCTTGGAGCTTCAAATGAGGGGTTACATGTATTTCTAGGACAAAAGTTGAGTGCACAAATAATGATGGAATATGTCGCTTTGGCTAGAAAATATGTTTTTTCTAATCATAGCGACATGTTCATTTGTGTCTTGCGCACTCCAGGTTTGTCCTAGAAACACATGCAGCCCCTCATTTGATGCGCCAAGGGGTGTAGTTTCTGCAAATGTGTACTTTTTGTGCCATAATTTAACTTCTTGCGCGAGCAGTAATGCCACATCAAGGCTTCAACCCTAATTACTGACCATTCACACACCTTTCATATCTCCATTCACTCGCAGAAGCACACACCATACTATCCGTACATTCACTCACAGAAGCACACACCATTCTTTCCCCTTACAATTCCCAAAGAAATGATCGTAAAGGGAGAGAAAAAAATCACTTTTACAGCAAAAATAAATTTTGCAGTAAAAATGCAAGTAGCTGGTTACTCACGTACCTTACAGGCTAAGCGGCTGATTTTACTAATACTTACAGGTCATCAGGATTTCAAAAATTTCTTCCCTTTACCATTGGCTACATTTAACCCCATGATCAAAGGGATCATGGGGTTAAAATTTTGTATCGGCCATTTTTATAAAGGGAATCTGACTTTTCATAGCTATATGATCACTGTAGTAACATTGGCTACCACAGTGATCATTTAGCTAGAATACTTAAACTTTTTTTTTTTTTTAAAGTTAAGCTAGTTAATGTTTAAATAATTTAATTTGGGGGTCTCTGGGCAATTTTGATCTTTATTCATCTGCCTTTAGAGACCCCCAAATCATTTTTTTAACTTTTTTTTTACATTTTAATTTTTTTAACTTAAAAGTTTTTATTATTTTTTCACAAGCATTATACCGTTGGAAAGGTGAGGCGATTACCTTTCCAACGGTATATGTTGGGGGTCTGTAGCTACTTAGATGCCTGAGATACAGGCATCTAAGCAGCATGCCCCCATGCCGCTTTAACTGACAATTGTCAGTTGTAAATAAAGTTGCGCGGTGACGTCATCGCGTCATTACGCGCGACGTCACCGGCCGGATCGGGTGGTCCCAGCGATGCCATTCAACATGAGGGGCAGATCGCCGGGATAGGTGGTGATGGGGGTCCACAGACCCCCATCAAGGTAAGATAGTGCTAGCGACGGCACCTGACTGGGACTGCTAGCGACGGCACCATGCCGTCGTTAGCAGTCAAGAGGTTAATACATACGATAGCTAGGATTGCCACCTGGCCGGTACTTAGAGCACCCTGCCGGTATCAGTATATTAAAAAAAACCAGCAGGGTGATTGGCAGGGGGGGAGCACCCATTAGAGCACCCCCCTCCTGCCACTCTGTCTTTAGCGCAGCGCTACGTGCCGCGACAGAGTGATTGGGGGAGGCTGAGCGCTGGGGGAAGTGATGTTTAATTTCATGACGTCACTTCCTCCAGCGCTCTGGAGTCTGGCAGCGTCCGCGGACCGGCTAAGGTAGGTGCACATTATGTTTATGTGACAGGAAATATGGGAGGGGGTGCACATTATGTTTCTGTGATGTCACGCATATATAATTAAGTGTGCAAATTAGCATGGCCGGTATTTTTTTTTTGCAAGAAAGGTGGCAACCCTAATGATAGCTGTGTGGTCAAATACATGGGGGGGGGGGGGGGTTGTGCCCCTTCCCCCACCCCTAACTATTGTGCGTGCAGGAGACGTCACCAGCCAATCAGGGGCAAGAATTACTAGAGGAGGAGGGCAGCTGCAGGGCTGCAGTCTCTAGCCCATGTAAGAGTGTTATCCCCCCACCCCGTGGGAGAATGCATATTACAGTGTACATTAACATGCATTTTTATTTTATGGGATCATCAATGACATTAAATTGATTAAATTGTCCCCTTCATCAGCTGAGGTTCATCGGCTCCAATTTAAAATTTTACTATAAACCCAATTTCATGAGTTAAAATGATAATTGAAGCAAGTACACTAACGTACATTTCATATGCCAAGAACGCCTAGGAAATTTCTCCCTGTTAGACTACCGCCATCGTATTTGTTTTATAGAGGTGTAGCAATTTAAACAACTATATCGGAAATATCAAGAGATTAAAGAATTTTTGGATGGGTGCACTGCAATTTAATTCAATAACAGAAAAAGCCATATTCACCAGAGATAAGAGTGACCAAGGTCCAAAATCATTCACTCGCAGAAGTAACAGAAACGTACCAAAAGTTGGCTGCTACAACAATAAATTGTGCTGACACTGGAACATCATACTGTGGACACACTCAAAAAAATACAGGGTACTACTTATATTTACATGTATTTATGTATATACAGTATAAAAGAATATTTTGCATTTGTGTTCCTCTTTAAGTTAGAAAATTTAATTTGAGCTCTCCATAGTAGAGCACAGACTATGGGACAATCTTGCAGTTATTGCTCTCATCGCACCCACAAAATAAAGGCAAAGCACACCGCATGCGCATGCTAGATCCAGCTGAATTTGCAGCTTAAATCAGAGAAGTCGGGACACTCTCCTATCAGTAACTGGGAAGCAGGTCTTCAAAATGGCTATAAAATGGAAAAATTAGTGTTTAGGGAAGTTGATCAAGCCACCCTGTGTGTATGTGTGCATGAATGTGGCTGAGAATGGCGTGTGTGCATGAATGTGGCTGAGAATGGTGTGTGTGTTTTTTTGTTTTTTTTTTAAGAATAACATGTGCATTAGTTTGACTGATAGTAATATGTATTGTCATTGCTGTGGTTGAGAGCTTTCAGTATGATTAAGCGTAGTCAGTTTCTTTGGGTTTTGGATTGGTGTGGCAAACTGGTCTGTATCAGTGCATGCCAGTTGGGTTGAGAATGGACAGTGTGGTAAAGAAAGGCCAGCGTGTTTGAGTTTTGTGTCATTTAAGGTGAGAATAAATCAGTAGATCAGTCTTGTGAAATACACACCTTGCAGAAAAGATCCCAATTAAAAAATGGGGAGGGATTCCACCCAGTACCTCTCTTATAAAAGTATTGGGCCGTGACCACATAATTGGCTTAAGCCAACTCCTACAGATCAAGCTTAATGACTCTACTGCCGTGTTTGGCCACTGGCTAGATATGCCCGGCTGCATAATACGTGAGTCTTAAAAGGTAACATGCGGCCTGTCTCGAGCTATTAGGCACTTTGAAGCCAGCGGCCGCCTTCTTATCCCAGATGATTTGCAATGTTTTATTCAATCAATATTTAGGAAAGATATGCAAATCTCCAAAATTCAATCAAATGAAGTAATCCAATAAATAATGAGACTGTGGCTTCATGGAGGCGTACAAATTCATCCGTAATAACATTATTTTTTTACAGCCTAAGAAAATTTTTAAATGAAAACAAAATAAACCAAACTAATGAAATAGTAAATATTACAGTAATGGTATAATTTAAAAATATAAAATAGATTTGAAATCTTGTCTTAAAAAATATGTAACCAATCATGAACTGCTTTTATATTTTTAATGCTATCCAATTGACTGTTTTTTTGGGGGGGGGATTTAAAGCAAACTGTTTTCAACAGTAAAATAATCAACATATAAAAAGTCTATAAAAAAATCTGAATGACGGCCTCTATGATGTCCAATCAGAATTATGCCTCCAATTAAAAATATGGATTTAAAAAATATATAATTTAAAGTATTTTGCTTAAAATTGTATAGGACTAATATAGTGCCCTCCTTTCCTCTTGTTTCTGTAAGTGAAAATAGTCATGCGATGCACTATTTGTAATGTCTTGTTTCCACATTGTACTGCGCTGCGGAATTAACAGAATGGCGCTTTAAAAATCAATAAATAAAAATAATTTTTACACGTTTTGGTAAATGATCTACCAGTTTCAGTGTAAAAACACAGCAAGACATGTGCAAAACATTGCATGCTTCATGATACTAAAAAAAAGGTATAAACCCAATCCGGAGATATGAATTTTAAGATAAAAATTGTTAGGAACTTAATATACCCATTATCCAGATTTATATGCAAATAAATAAAATGAGCTTATTTATATAAATAAATATCTGTATAATGGGTTTCTAAAATCATCCTCAGTCGAGTTAATTAGCCTAATGGGCTCGGAAATACATATTTTGTGATTAAAGCTCCTCATCCACTGGCTGTAAAGGGTCTCCAGTTACCCCGTCTCCTGTGTTTTGAGCAGGTGTAGAAGTTGGTATGTAGGGCAAAAGATTATGTTAGCTTTCGGGATAACGAAAACTCCTGATTTCAGCAAGGATGACAATTACAATAAAGTAAGACTTTTATGGATGGGGCGTCCATGTTTCACTGGTTGGGTGCCATCTAGATGCGGCAGTGGACCTACAACGCTGCATGAACAACAAACTCTTTGCGAGATGCATGGGTTGGGTTTTAATGTAATGAATCATAAAGTAGATAATTTATTCTGAAATAGCTTCTATGCCCCGAAGAAAGACGTGCCTGGAAATGTCTGTTCTCTTGTTATTAGAATAGGTTTTGTGAGCAGGACACCCTGCATCCCCAAACGAAGAACTACACAGAGGGGTTTATTTACTAAACGGCGACACAGAGGGTGAACTGAAGTCATATAAGAAGCGGCAAAACTTTCAGACTTTCAAAAACCTAACACTAAGAAACCCTACATAAATGACTATAGGCTTATGAGTGCCACAGAGCAGAGTACAGCAATACACTGGTCCCCTGTGGCACAGAAAGGGCAACAAAGTAAAACATTCATTCATTCATAAAAAAGGCGAGAAGGAGTAGTTGTTTTTCCTCCCCTCCCATGCGCGAGCCAAAGGCTACTAAGTAAATGCACAAGAAGCCAGGGGTCCCCCTACATGATGATGTAAACAATTCAGTATTGTCTGGGGGATACCATTTGTCCTGCCTCACATCCCACCTCATACCCTGCAAATTAAAGTAAGGAGTCCTACATGTTTCAGGACTTTCATGTTACATTCTTGAACATGAGGTTAAAACATTAAAAAATTGTTACAATTAAATAAGGAATTTTAAAGCATGTTTACTTTAAACATGTAGTTAATAATAAAAACTGTGACTTACAATATAAAATGTAATGTAAGACACTGTGAACATTTTATTATTAATTATTATTATCATCATATTCCATATCATATTGTACAATTTTAAATCTTATTCGTTATAAGATATATACATTTATAGGAATATGTATAGGGTTGCATTTATAAAAAGGGTAGATTTATTATTGTGTAACTCTGCATAATAGGACAGTGCTATAAAATCTTAAAAAAAATAAAAATAATGACAATAATAATAAATTTATAAGTAACCCTATACACAATATATCATTCATGGTTTTGTTTATTATATTCAGTGATGTAATAATGTAACATTTTCAGTGTTAGATTATGGTTTCTTCTCAGTCATGACCCCTTAAGTAGCCAAAGCTATATTTACTCCAGCCCACTCAAAATAGAATGTTCTGTCACTTGAATGGAGATAGTTTGTTGGCGGCGGATACATGAGACTGCGCGTGCGCTAGAATGCTTCCTCAGAATACAGCGAGGAACCCGATGCAAGCAGGGGGACAACTTTCATTCCCCATTATGCTTCTTTAACACTTCATGATATTGGATATTTCACACCCTAAAGACAAGAGCTTATCTTGTGATTTTAACCACAGTTTTGTTTTTGGGTCCCAAACAGCACCCTAAAGCAGGAATGCTTGGGGGTTATTAGTTAGCAACGCACATGTGAAGGAGAGGAGCCCATGCCCTGGACACAGGAGAATGCCAGGAGGAGGTAGGAAGATACTATGGTACGAAAGTCCTGGAGGTCTCAGACCGGTATCACGATGAATATCCAAAATCAAACTGGTAGTCAGGCAGTTCTGGGATCAGGGCAGGCAGCACATTTTTATAGGCAAAGAAGAGCCAAAAAGCTAAGTAAAGAGCCCAACAATGAAGTGTAGGGGAAGGCTTCATTGGCACCGAACACACAGGTTCTCTGGATATTTGCCTCATTAGAGTGTTATTTTTTGAGAAGATGTATTACATCTAGGCATGAGAAGCGTCCTGCCCAATGACACAAAGCCTCTTATTATATATTTTATTTACAAAATTTTTTTTTAACAAAATGACAATAAGTTCACCATATCCATTTCATTTTATTTCTATTTGTGTTTTATTTGTTTTTTTGGAACACCTTAACCTTTCTAGATTCTAGAGTTTGACTGCATTCCTTGCTCATCCCTCAGAGATTTTGGTCCGTATGGAGATGATGGCATCACGCAGTTGCTGCAGATTTGTCGGCTGCACATCCATGATGCGAATCTCCCGTTCCACCACATCCCAAAGGTGCTCTGTTGGATTGAGATCTGGTGACTGTGGAGGCCATTATAGTTCAGTGAACTCATTGCTATGATGATGTGAGCTTTGTGACAACCATGCTTTCATGTTGTTTTCGCCTAAGTCTGACCCTGCCATCTGAATGTCACAGCTGGAATCGAGACCAGGCAACGTTCTTCCAGTCTTCCATTGTCCAATTTTGGTGATTATGTGTGTTTGTAGCCTCAGTTTTCTGTTCCTAGCTGACAGGAGGATTTGTATACTTCCGGTGTCCCAGCGTAAGCCTAGAACTCTGCAGGTACAGCTAGACACGGCGTGTCTTTTGCGACTCTTCATTTCACACCCTCTGTGCGCTTGGACGGCCCCTATACAGCGTACCTAAATCAGTAATTCTGCAGGGCCAGCTCAATCACTGCCGAGGATGACCATTCATAATGCGTATAGTGAGTGAATTGCCGCTACTGCCTACTCCCAGTTAAGTGAATAAACCCCACTAATTAAACACTTTTGACAGAACAGAAACCCAGTAGCTCTGCATATAACATAAACATAGCCGAGAACTTTTTCGTCAGCCATTCGATCATCGTTTATCAATAAGTATTAGCATATATAATAATAGTAAATACGTGTCTGTGTGTGAAACACCTCATGTCAAACAGTTCATTCATGACCAAGCTTTTAGGGAATGTAATAAAAAGAAGGTATGTTTTCAGCAGCAGAACTTGGTTAGTTCTATCTACGTCACACCAGAATATGACTTCAGATTCATTTAGCCCCGTGTGCACATTAACTATCCCATATACAGAAAAGGTGACAAAATGTTGAATGGGCGAGTTTGGTTCCGAGTAAAGGTAACCGTTTTGAGTCACGTTGAGCGTTTTGACACCAGTTCCACGTTTTCGATGTTAAAGCCTACACATCGCGGATTATTTTCTGGTTGCTCGGCATCTGCCGCTCACGAAGAGCTAAGAGAAGAAAACGGCCTCCTTACCTGTCAATGCATAGAACTGGTGCTCGTTAAAGAAGCCACAGAACCAAAATCAGACGACTTCCTTCTGTACCTTCCTATAAAGCGCAACGACTTGCTGGCAATTAAAAATGTGTCATTAACCCCACGGGCGCCAGAAGAGCGACGCACAATACAGACCCATACAGGAGAACGCGAAAACATTCTTCGCTGGTAGTTCAATTGAAAATAGAATTGAGCCTATCCTCCAAAATGAAAACTACTACTCTGCTGCAGATGTTTTACCATCTCAAAATGTAAAATACATACATAAAACAATATATATATAATTATGTCATGTGCCCAAAATAAGCCGGGGTGTCCATCACATGCAGTAAGCCCCTGCCTGACAAAATCCGAGCAAAACAAAAGAATCAAAGATAACAGAAGTATATGCGGACCACTCGTTCTGAGGACACAATCCAAGAAAAGTCCCCCTAGGTCCTAATCCACAATTAATATAATTAATCAGAAACCAATAGAGAAAAAGACAGAACCGTAGAAAGTGACCCATCTCGTCAGCCCGTTTTTTCCTAAATCTGAAGACTCTTAATGAGTCCTCGATCTTGTCTTAGATTCAGGATAGTGTCGATCAATTCTCCTTCATAAGTACCTTGGTTTAGATCTCAGCTGTATCTTGGCTCTGCTACAAAGGAGGAATAAATTCGCTTTGCAGGCATATAATACCAGAATTACAGCTGTGAGTATCATACAGTACTAATAACGAGAAATAAAGAATATAAGAAAGTGTGAGATACGGCGCAGGATACAGATATTTGTCACAGGGGTGAGGTTTATGACTGCAGGCAGACGGACGGATATTGCCCGTGAATTCCCTTTTATTATAGAAAGGAGTCATTTTTATCTTCCAGGCCTTCGCTTTTCCGATTCCAAGAGGCGCTCGATGGCGCGGTGTGGGCCCTAAGCGGCGATCCCCGTCTGGCTATAGGGCCCTGCTCTTTATAGGAGCAAATTATGGCAGCGGAATAGAGGACATAAACAAGACAACAGATAAAACGGAGAGCAGGACCGCAATAATGTGCCCACTAGCCAATGAAAACTTGGAATACATTTTCTTGGAGGTGTTGTCCACTAGGGCCGGATTGGTCGCAGACTTGGTCAGTATGAAGTATTTGCCTGGTGTGCCAGATGCCAACCATTGAAGATTCCAGTAAAGGGGGCAATAATCTGATACACTGCGTGCATTTGGGGGGCTCCTGGATACAGAACCCCCGAGCTAAAGACACAAATGATGCAACACCACAGCCCTGCTGGCGCCGTCAGAACTATGAAGCCAACAGCAAATCCCGCCGGTAAAACCTGTCCTGCGAGCCTCCATCTCACAGATCGAGATCTTGGATTTGTTTAACGAAAATAAAGAGTGGTGTATCCACAGAAAACACATTCTAGAACTACGTGCTAATTAAAACGAAATTCTGTGTTCAGATCCAATACACAACACGTCCCAACACGGGCGATGATCAGTCACCCCGGCTCCCCAGTTTGGGGGCGTCCCATCATATTATAAAATATTATTTATATTGCTGACCCTTGTGAACATGTCAACAAGTAAACATGTTCCTACTCCACAAGTTTACTTTCATTCATTTACACTTTCTTCTTTTAGAAGACACATGGAAGGCGTCAGTAAACAGGGACTCATTTAAAGGCTTGACCGTACAGGTGGTACAGATTAACACAGTAAGGGAATGTAATCATGCCTGGAATAGGCATTGGGCTATCAGGAATCGTGGTTATGGTCTAAATCTAGACAGGCTGACGGGGTTCTTATCTGCCGTGAAATTCTATGTTTTTTCTTGTGTTGATTATATTCTATAGGATAATTGATTACTGAGGTTTATGTTTGCAGGAGATCTGAAGTTTCAACTGAACATTGCCGCAATACATTAGAAGGCGTCAACAACCGTGAGTTTCTGGGTCTTAGTTCCAGGTATGGTGATAATCCCACTAGCTTTATACTGCCTAGGAGAGGCCCTGGCTGGCCACCTGGCACAGGTAGAGAGCTGCAGCGTGTGGCTGTGTGAGCTAAAAAAACCGTAAAGTTCGATGGCGTACCCAGCCGTCGGCGGCACTTAAGTCATTTGGTCCTTAAAGTGGCAGGACCGCGTCGTCACCTTCAATCCGGCCCTGACTTTGGGTCTGTTCAACGTTCATACTTTATTTTTTTTATACTCAGTGACCATGATATATCGCCGAGAACCCCCCTCCGCAATGAAGAAACTCTTTCCTTTACATCAAAAAACAGTATAATAAAAAAGCATTGCCCCGATTTTAGATCGCGGAATCTGGCTTATTTTGATCAACACCAAACAATAAAAGGCTGATTGGCAAAATAAAAAAACCCAGCGAGATTTTCCTGACAATAACTCGTCTGTAATTTTTTTATTTAAACAAATGACAGGCCCGACATCTTTCGTTTCAGTCACCTCTCAGTATCAAAGCTTTTCAACCAAATGCCGGTTGCTTACGCTACAGTTGGCTGCGATGACTACAGTCATAGCGGTAGCGAAGTCTGCGGTGAGCGATAGCGAGAGCTACGGCTAGTAAGGTGAATAAAAAGGTACTAAAAACGACAGATGTGTTACAATAAGAATATTAGAACACTTTACAAGTATACTTGAGGTGGAATTTCCCATTATGTCGGAAATCGGTTTTACCGGAGTGGATTTTTTTCACTTCTTGGGGCAGGTAGGTAATACGTCTTTTATCATATCCGGGGCCAACCACATTGTCCAGGAACTGAAGTGAAGGAGACATTGAAGTTCAAATGAAAACTGGGCAGGTGTTCCACCCCGAGAATTACAAATATATAATCCGTGGAATTATGGGTTCAGGAAATACTAAAAAAGGTAAAACTAAACAGAGAAAAGGATCCGAGGGGATCAAAGATCAAAAGGAAAGCCGAACCATAAACGTGGTCCAGAGATAAGTTGGTCCAATGTCTTGGTTCTGGCTTCCACCTGGTACATTAATGGCTCGCTGGCCTTCTAACAGACTAATATAATGTCCCAGACAGAAAGATGGTACCAAGAAGCTTACACAGAAACCCTCCGCAGAGTGGGGGAGGCAGAGGAGTAAGTGTTTAAGTACACACACCAAAAATACAAAAAATAAATAATAATTTCAAAAAATTATATAATATATATAAAATATTCAAAATATATTGAAAATAATCCTTCCCCTGCTGAAATGTAAGAATCCCTCCCCACATGCCCTTCATTTATGAAATCCTTCAAATTGTCGAGAAACAATAAGAAGATCTGGTCGGTTCAGACGTCCGCACCTTTGCCTTTTGCAAGATGTTTGTGCAGAGGGCACCGGCTGGTGATGACTGTACTTTTAATACAAAAAGGAAAAGAGAGAAAATAAAGGTACTTTAGAATGTTTGAAGGACCCTGTAGAGTTCTCCAACAGCAATGTAAACTAGAAGTAAGAAGAAGGAAACTGATTTAAAGAGGCGGTAAAAAAAAAACTGTCAGGACCGGCGATTAATCGCATTCTCCTTCTATCACACGCAGCAATTAAGATCTAGGAAAGGAAAAAACTTACCTTGAAATGCGAGACTCTACATCACAATTTGTGCCTTTTTAGCTTTCAAAAAGGGTGTTTAAAGCTACTTATTGCTCATCATAAAATTAGTGACACATGCTGCAGATCTCATGTGCCATCTTACTTCTATCCTTTATTATTACTTCTTGTCCTGTTAAAGTATAGCGGCCTCCCACAATGATGCAGGAGCACCGTGCACTGCAGGGAGCAGGAACAGCTGCAGTGAAGTAACCGGTACAGCCACTTAACATCGCCGACATCAGCGGGACCACCGGCAGCGTCAGTGGGACCACCGGCAACATCCGCAGGACTTCCTGCCCGCATCCCGCAAGAGAGGCTCTGGGTAACCGGAGCCATAAAGTCCCTGGTATGCCGAATGGCTCCTGCTGGCCAATCGCAAAAAAGTTTATTTTTCTCTTTTTTTAAGAAAAGCAAAATAGAAAAGAAGAATAAATTAACAATACAGCAAGCTCAGTGATATCAATGGCATACGTGACACGTAGGAGAGATCCCAAAGGGGTCTCTATCAATATTGCACAGTGCCAAAAAAATAAGTAAAAAAAAATGCCCTGAACTTGCCCTAGCGCTAGAGCCCCCGTTCACTATGCCGGAACACCTTAAGCGAGAAGTACTACAAATATATATAGGGATTGATGTTGGATATGGCTTTAACCAGGGGATGTTGCTGAGCATAACTTGGGTCAGTTTCAGGTTTGTTTTTTGTTTGTTTTTTTTTAAATACTAGCACTTACAATTACCGTATATTCCGGCGTATAAGACGACTTTTTAACCCCAAAAAATCTTTTAAAAAATGGGGGGTCGTCTTATACGCCGGGTACTTACCAAGCCGGAGGTTCCCACGAAGCCACCAATCTCTATAATCACTACGCGCCGGCTATTGATGCCGAGCGCAGGGATGCCGTCATGTCCCGGCGCCCGGCATCAATTGCCGGCGCGTAGTGATGAGGGAGCAGGGAAGCCGGGGTCTGAAGTGCCAGACCTCGGGCTCCCACAACAGGATGGAAGAAAGAAGACAGAAGATAAGGTAAGAGATGGGGAGAAAGGGGGGAGAAATATATATATATATGTATATATATATATGTATATACACACACACACACTGGTGTGTGTGTATATATATATATATTTACACACACACTGGTGTGTGTATATACATATATATATATATATACACTGGTGTGTGTATATACACAAACACACACGTGTGTGTGTATATATATATACATACGTGTGTGTGTATATATATATATATATATACACATATATATATA
>VKOC01017977.1:0-47134 GCA_009364415.1 Spea multiplicata
AAATAGAACGAAACACACTTACAATGACGGTGGCACCACTCAAATAGAACAGTGCATATGCGTGTGAGTAAGAATCCACCGAAATCTGGTAAAAATGATTTATTAAATCCCTCGACGCGTTTCGCCGATCGTACGTCGGCTTCTTCAGGAGTAAAATTAAAATCAAGTACAATACAATATAATATACAATATAACATATGTTTGCTGGGAGTCCGTAGGTCCTTTTATGCTCACAGGAGCATTTCCGGGTACGTCATCACGTCGTATCACGTGTGGAGCGTCTTCTCTCGTCCTCGGCAAACGTACGTAGGCTACCAGTGCGAATGTGGAGATCCTTCGTCTGCGTAATCTTCCGGCGTCAATGTCTGGATCCTACGATCGTGGGGAAAATACCTCCGTCTTCCGTCATCTGCAGATGGAGCCCCAAAGCATCACGTAGGTCCCCAATGTTCATTGGGGAACATTGGGGACCTACGTGATGCTTTGGGGCTCCATCTGCAGATGACGGAAGACGGAGGTATTTTCCCCACGATCGTAGGATCCAGACATTGACGCCGGAAGATTACGCAGACGAAGGATCTCCACATTCGCACTGGTAGCCTACGTACGTTTGCCGAGGACGAGAGAAGACGCTCCACACGTGATACGACGTGATGACGTACCCGGAAATGCTCCTGTGAGCATAAAAGGACCTACGGACTCCCAGCAAACATATGTTATATTGTATATTATATTGTATTGTACTTGATTTTAATTTTACTCCTGAAGAAGCCGACGTACGATCGGCGAAACGCGTCGAGGGATTTAATAAATCATTTTTACCAGATTTCGGTGGATTCTTACTCACACGCATATGCACTGTTCTATTTGAGTGGTGCCACCGTCATTGTAAGTGTGTTTCGTTCTATTTTCATCCGACTATTGAGGTACTGCGCCATTTCTGTCCACTTCTTTTTTGCAGTATTGAAGATTTGAACATTGGATTCTTGATGAACGCTTCATTTGCAGTCCACTTGTGAGTGGCACTTGTATTCACATTTTATACTTTGTTTTTTACATATTGCACTATTGTGTTTTATTTTTGCTTTTTCCCTCATGTACATGCGCTCCACTTTGTGCTGTTTGGTTGTTTTCACACTTTGAGGAAGGGTGTATTTTGGAAGCTGCAGTCTTGAGGGAAGTATTATTATTATTATTGTCTACTACACGTGAGATTTTTGGTTTTTTTCTTGGTCTTTACACCATGTTTTAAGTAGCAGCCAGCTTATATTGTCTATGGGATTATTATTAATCCTAAAGTAAATTCTAACATAGGCGCAACACTGAACACTTGAGCAGTGCGGCTGCAAACAAATATTAAAGCGCATGTTCGATATTTCTTACTTAATCATCTTAATGCAATCCTGGAGTACCGATTTCATTCTCCGGCGAGAAGTGTGCACAGTAGCACTGCCAGGGTTAAGCGACGCTCTACTTCCCAACCTCTGTGCCCTGGCATCCCGATTCATGGGGGTGGGGGGTAGAAGTTGGGAGATATGCAATAACAAGAACATGAAGAACATTTGTGTTGTTGCGCATGCTATGTGTTGTTGCTACTGAACTCCTAATGGCAACTTCATAGAGCAAATGGTTGCACATGGCTCCTTCCATGTCTATGACCTTTAAAAATCTCTGAATGATTATCTGTCATCAAGGATCATTCCTGGAAATCACAATGTTGCCCGAGACGTTTTCCTTATCAACCGCTAAAAAATGGACGTTTTTGTCGTACATGTGTATAGTTGCCACCTTTTGAAGACTACCTGCCAGGGTCACGTTATATGTTCACTGTCTTCTATGTGACAACTAAAAATAGGAAGTTTGCTGCAAGTAAAGGTGATGGTGGGGCCGAATTAATTTATCCAGAACACACACACTATACGCAGTATCTAACAAAAGTGAGTACATCCATCATGTTTTTTGTAAATATTTTATTATATCTTTTCATGTGACAACTCTGAAGAAATTACTCTGCTACAATGTATAATAGTGAGTGTACAGACTATATTCAGTGTACATTTGCTGTCCCCTCAAACAACTCAACACACAGCCGTTACTGTCTAAACCTTGGCAACAAAAGTGAGTACACCCCTAAGTGCAAATGTCCAAATCGGGCCCCAAGTGTCTATTTTGTGTGGCCACCATTATTTTCCAGCACTGCCTTAACTCTCTTGGGCATGGAGTTCACAGGTTGCCACTGGAGTCCTCTTCCACTCCTTTATGACTACGTCACGGAGCTGGTGGATGTTAGAGACCTTGCGCTCCCCCCACCTTCCGTTTGAGGATGCCCCACAGATGCTCTATAGGGTTTAGGTCTGGAGACATGCTTGGCCAGACCATCACCTTTACCCTCAGCTTCTTTAGCAAGGCATTGGTCTTGGAGGTGTGTTTGGAGTCGTAATCATGTTGGAATACTGCCCTGTGTTCCAGTCTCCGAAGACAGGGGATAAGGCTCTGCTTCAGTATGTCACAGTACATGTTGGCATTCATGGTTCCCTCAATGAACTGTAGCTCCCCCGTGCCGGCAACACTAATGCAGGCCCAGACCATAACACTCCCACCACCATGCTTGACTGCAGGCAAGACACACTTGTCTTGGTACTCCTCACCTGGTTGCCGCTACACACACTTGACACCATCTGAACCAAATAAGTTTATCTTGGTCTCATCGGATCACAGTACATGGTTTCGACAATCTGTGCCCTTAGTCTGCTTGTCTTCAGCAAACTGTTTGCGGGCTTTCTTGTGCATCATCTTTAGAAGAGGCTTCCTTCTGGGACGACAGCCATACAGACCAATTGGATGCAGTGTATGGTCTGAGCACTGACAGGCCGACCCCCCCCTACCCCTTCAACCTCTGCAGCAATGTTGGCAGCACTCATACGTCTATTTTTAAAAGACAATCTCTGGATATGATGCTGAGCACGTGCACTCAAGTGCTTTGGTCGACCATGGCGAGGCCTGTTCTGAGTGGAACCTGTCCTGTGAAACCTCTGTATGGTCTTGCCCATCGTGCTGCAGCTCTGTTTCAGGGTCTTGGCAATCTTCTTATAGCCTAGGCCATCTTTATGTCGAGCAACAATTCCTTTTTTCAGATCCTCAGAGAGCTCTTTGCCATGAGGTGCCATGTTGAACTTCCAGTGACCAGTGTGAGAGTGATAACACCAAATTTATTGAACTTGCTCCCCATTCACACCTGAGACCTTGTAACAATAGCGAGTCACATGCCCCCGGGGAGGGAAAATGGCTAATTGGGCCCATTTTGGACATTTCCACTTAGGGATGTACTCACTTTTGTTGCCAAGGTGTAGACATTAATGGCTGTGTGTTGAGTTATTTTGAGGGGACAGCAAATTTACACTGAATATAGTCTGTACACTCACTACTTTACATTGTAGCAGAGCGTCATTTCTTCAGTATTGTCACATGAAAAGATACAATAAAATAATTACAAAAAGTGTGAGGGGTGTACTCGCTTTTGTGATATACTATGTGTATGTATGTATGTATGTATGTATATACCACTGCTTGGCAACTGTCAGCGTTTGACTCTTTGTCTCATGGTTTTTGTTCCAATTTCAGGATGAAGGGGCAAAATCTCAGTATCACACAGTCTGCAATAACTCATGTTGTACATTGATTTGGTGATATGTAAGACTATTGGTGTTTTTGCTTCCAGGATATCATGGTTGATGTCCCTGTTTGAATGCAGGTGACTCAATTAAATGTGTCTTTAAATAATGACAAATCAAAGTTTCCATGAGGACAGGTATTAGTCATTTAGTATTTGATAAGTTGCTAGATGCCTTCTGGATGATGAGCTATTACTTGGTTAATATCTAAAGAGTCTCAGGGTCGACTCCATTTAGAAAGTTCCCAGGCAGGTATATAAGGTAAAATCTTGATACCTGCCATAGTTTAAGGGTTTGATAGAAGATTGTAGCATTTGCAATTAAGTGAACACACAATGCTCTTACTATAACCTGCTGTTTGCCAAGTGTTGGTTGTACATCCTGGATCAACTACCTTTTCAATCTCTTTCACCGATAAGTTGGTCAAATACCTTATATCCTTGTGTGAGCGTTGCTGCTTTGTGGGAGACGTTGATAACGCTGCAGTGTTAACCTTTGGGCTGTCAGAGGGATCATGGTGCACTCTGTTGACCAACCATTGTTTTCCTTGTCATATTTTTTTTTCTTTTTCCATCGACTGTCGATATAGTTTTGCCTATTTTTCCTGTGTATATTTGAACTCTGATGTCTTCCGATTGGCCTATATCTGGTTTTCACTCTGTATGACCGATTTAACCACGTTGATCATGTCGGTGGTCATGAAACTATGGAGAAGGTCTCTGACAAAGGGTTATGCTTGGGGGAAAAATCAACACATTGTTCTGTAGTGGTTGCACAATACTTTACGTTAGAATTTTTCCAGCTTAGCCTTAATGCATATAGTGCGGTATGCCTTGCTAAGTCTGTAACACAAGGCATTACAAGTAAAGATAGCTTGCTCAAATTAAGGGCTTTGGGTAGAGGTGGGTAGTTGCTTGACTCATTGTCTGATTGGACTGTTGAGTTGTGGCCTAAAAGTGACTTGAATGGTCTGAAGCCGCCATTTATAAACTAGCAGGGTTTTGAAGTTATGTTTGGAGTTTATCAATCTGAATATAAAAGTAAATATATTTACTATGATATAACTCCCATAACTCTATATGGAGTCAAGCATTGACAGTGGTATCGCATAAATGCCATCACTTTACACTGAGTCAGACATTGACGGTAAAGCATAACTGCCATCACTTTTACGCTGGGCCAGACACTGAGGTGGTGCAGCATAGCTGCCATCACTTTACACTGGGCCACTTTACACCTTAAGTCCCATCGCTTTATGCTAAGTCAGGCACTGATGGTGGTATACAATAACTCCCTCAGTGACAGGAGTTATTGTATAACATCATCAGAGGGCCATCACACACACATATGCTTCATGCATTCTTACACTCTCAAAATGTTTCCTTAAATTTCCTGTGTCTCTTCTACTGCAGCTTCTCTTTCTCTTCCTCCACCTTTTCTTCTTCTGTCTTGCCGTCTACTCTTCTTTTCCTTACTTCTCTATCTTCTGGTATTCTGGTCAGACAGTGGATGTGGCTTCAGTGCTGAGCGCCAGGATATTACATCAAATCCATCAAATCCCGGCTTGCATACGCTAATGCACAAATTCTCTTATACATAGGCACTCTTACTCCCACATACTTATACATGGGCACTTTTGTTCACACGCATTTATACACGGACATACATGCCAAGCTGATACTCTTAATTGCCAGAAAATAAACTGCTCCTTCGATATGTATGTATGGATACTTTTTGTTTAGCTATAGCATATGTACCGTATATTCCGGGGTAAAAGACGACTTTTTAACCCCCAAAAATCTTCTTAAAAGTGGGGGGTCGTCTTATACGCCGGGTACTTACCAAGCCGGAGGTTCCCACGAAGCCACCAATCTCTCTAATCACTATGCGCCGGCTACTGATGCCGAGCGCAGGGATGCCGTCATGTCCCGGCGCCCGGCATCAATTGCCGGCGCGTAGTGATGAGGGAGCAGGGAAGCCCGAGGTCTGGCACTTCAGACCTCGGCTTCCCTGCTCTCTAATCACTACGCGCCGGCTATTGATGCCGAGCGCAGGGATGCCGTCATGTCCCGGCGCCCGGCATCAATTGCCGGCGCGTAGTGATGAGGGAGCAGGGAAGCCCGAGGTCTGGCACTTTCGACCTCGGCTTCCCTGCTCTCTAATCACTACGCGGCGGCTATTGATGCCGAGCGCAGGGATGACGTCATGTCCCGGCGCTCGGCATCAATAGCCGGCGCGTAGTGATGAGGGAGCAGGGAAGCCGAGGTCTGAAGTGCCAGACCTCGCCCTCCCACAGCTGGATGGAAGAAAGAAGACAGAAGATAAGGTAAGAGATGGGGAGAAAGGGGTGAGAGTGCACTGTGTGACTGGTGTGCTTTTATATATTATATAATACATAGATAATAATATATACTATATATATATATTCATATTTATCACTATACATACGTGTGTGTGGTGTGTGTGTGTTATAATATAGTATAATATAATATATAATCAGTGTGTCGTGTGTGTAGCCGGGTGATGTGGTGAGGGAAATGTGTAGTCGTAATTCGGCCAGGCAAATATGTAGTACTAATATACTTAGATATAGATATATATATATTATCTACACAACTGATATATATATATACTAAACTATAGTAATATTATATATATGTGTGTGTGTGTGTAAGGGCAGTGCATGTATGTATATGTCAGCAAATCACCGGTAAAGTACATTGCTTGCCGTGATTGGCTGGTATTGTACGCTTGGTAGAGGGGTAGTCTTATACGGCGAGTATAGTCCAAACTCTATATTTGGACTGTAAAAGTTGGGGGTCGTCTTATACGCCCAGTCGTCTTATACGCCGGAATATACGGTACTTAGCACTTTTTAGAGTTAAAAGTGAAACACTGTGTTGACATCCTCTAACCACATATTGTCCATGCATGTGGCACAAGTTGAATCTTCTCATGAAAAACCTCCTAAACGTCAAAGTTCCACCAAAACAGAAAACAGGTTAATAATGTTTATAAACTTATAAGACATCAGTAGGTCCCTGTAGGCATCATATTAAAGTGGTGGAGTATGGGAATTCCATAATTGGTGCGGCTGCTAGATGTCATTATGATTAATGCATTCTGTGGCCTTCCTATGGGTTCAATAAAGTGGTGAGGAAATGTCCATTACCCTGTACTGTGAGATATGAGGAAATCCATATTATCCCTATACAGATCAGCGTACTCTTCAAATCTGGGACGATTGCGAGCACAGTAGGATTTTGTTAGGAGGAAGTTTAGAATAGGGACTATCCCTGAAAATCTGGGACAGTCAGCATGACATATGAGATGATGTATCCGTGACAAAACTTTTGGAATCTCCAATGCGTCGGAAATATTACATGCTAAGTAATTGTGAGATGCATACATGAAGGTGACGTTTGAGTTTTTGTAGACTGTTCTTAGTTACTTGGGTTTTTTTCATTCATATATGTGAAAAATATATGCTTAATGCACATCTTTAGGTTTTCAATTGATATTAAAATGTAATTTTTTTTGTTGGCTACTTTGCAGTCTAGTCAGCTTTCCATGCCATCTACTACACACTTTGTATAATTTTACCACCAAACCTGATTTGCGCCCCCCCCCCCGCAACCTTTTAAATAGACGCAGCATCTTTGAGATGCTATGTTCATGTATAGTGGTCGAATTTCACTGAAGGCATGGCTTGAGAAAGCTAAACCCATGCTTGACTAAACAGAGCTTAGTGCTCAGTCGTTCAGCTTGTTCTCATTGCATCTTCACATGAAAGCACAAGTGACGTTCTCGAGGGAGCTCAAGAAATCGGATGTTTTGGAATATCTGGAATTCTCGACAATAGTTCTGTATTCAAGCAAGCGGCTGGAATAACCAGTTTGTGATGGGAGGATCGCAAGATTCTGCAAGATTAGAAGAGTGTGCATAAGAACAGTTTGATCGTATATATTAAAAATGGGCTTGTGCTATTACGGCAGAATGTCGTAATAGTTTTATTCTCACTACCAGGTGCAGTGCTGCAGGGGATCTGGATCTTAGTGTTATTATCCGACCTCTATTTGAGGTCAGATCATAAAACAAGGAGTATTTTTCAGTGCATTTGCTCTGAAAAAACTCTGATAAAATTGATTCAACAAATTAATAATGAAATTCATTGCCAACGATTTTCATTATTGAATATTAGCGATTTTTATCAATTGGTTGTTGCAGCCCTATTCTCAAGGAACATTTTTCTATAGAGATACCAAAAGTTTTTAGGCTACTTGCGTTTTCTCTTCTTCTCTAATCCTTTGTCTGGTCTCGTTCTGATTTGCTTCCATATTTTAACACTTCCTTAACAATTTGTTTTCTAGTATCCAAGTTTTGCTACTATAGTCATGTTATGTCCTTCTCTGGCTACTCTCTCACCCCTGGTCTGGTAGCCATACATAGACACCGGTCATATATTTAGGAAGAATGCTTTGTTTGCGTAGCTCATATTTTGCTTATTTATGGCACATGGTAATAACCTTTCGGAAATGACTTGACACCTCAAGTGATGCATCTGCAGCATATTATGTTCAAGCAGTACTAGTGACACAGGTAAAGCAGGTGTCTCTTGCGTGTATGAAGCCCGTACAGGACTGTATATGTTGCTTTTAACAAGCCCATTTGGACACCTTTAGACAGTAGTCTTATTTACACTGTAGGAATTATTAGAATATTGTGGCTCCCTTGCCCTCTCGGAGGCTTCTTTCTCGTGTTTGAGCAGTCGCACTTTCACTGCAGGGTCACTTCCAAGCTGGACTGGCCCTTTTTTGAGAGTTTTGGAG
This sequence comes from Spea multiplicata, assembly GCA_009364415.1. NCBI lineage: Eukaryota > Metazoa > Chordata > Amphibia > Anura > Pelobatidae > Spea > Spea multiplicata. The sequence goes on from VKOC01017977.1 coordinate 8,501, forward strand.
TGGCCCAATAAAACACGTTTACAGCTGCTGACTTATTATTTTATTACAAATACTTACAAAGTATTTTAATATAAATTCTTTATTACTGGGACCGCATGGCACACTTGACTGTCCTTTTGACAAATACTAACCAAATAGATTCTGCTTGATCATGTTATTAACATCGGTGAATGACAATTCTTCTGTATATCGGTTCCTCAGCCCACTGTATATCCTTTTTATAAAGTAAAAACGTCCTATTAACCGGCTAACTTGGTAGGAAATGGTTATTAGAAGGGTTACCTCCTTGTAAAAATCTGGTAATAGCGCAGGGGGGAAAGGCTGAGAAAAGCTAGTGGACTTTCTCCAGCTTTGTGACCGAACAGATTGCATGTTCGCTTTCTCCAGGAAAGTATGTGTTATAAGAGTTTACCCAATGGTTACTTTGCATGACTGTTTATAAGCTTCATTTACCAACACTTTGGTCTTTGATCTCCACAAAGGTCGTTGATTGCTCTATTGCCTTATAATATCACTTGTGACGTTTCACAAACAGGAAGGCAACTGTGTTCAGACGTAACAAGCAACTCTTTTATTCTCCATGCTTATGGTCTTGTGATTCCGGCTTATGAGATTCACTGTGTTCCGATTTCCTTGTAATTAATTTAATTACATTTTCTAATTCCAACTTCAAGAGATGGAAGGGGGAAGAAGAAAAAAAAGGTTTTGTTGCTTCAGTGTGCCTTGTTCTTCTTTTCCTTTGCATGTGCTAATAATGTTATCAAGAGTCACAAGACATCCTCCTGCTCAGTGCTTTGCGTCATCAATGGGAGCTTGTGCAGAATACCAAGCTGCTTACTGAACAAGTTGGAGGCACCCTCCGTAATAAACATGTTCCTGTGTTAATGGGTACAGACCCGTGGGAGCCTACGCGCTCTTGTGTTTACTCTATCCTACCGTCATAAGACTTAAATATTTTGATAAAATGGTCTCTGTTTTATTACATGTGCCCAGCTTTGTAGCCAGCCCGGGTATTATGAGTGAGGCAAAGTTAAACAGTGCACCGAAAGGTACAAATATTTAACACACCGGCACTGCTCCTTAAATGGCTCCTACAAATGTAAAGAGGCCTGTTCTCCAAAGGGAGAGCACCTTAACACAGTTAGCTGCCACGATAATTGTGTTTGCAGCTCTGCCACCAAAGGTCTTCTTACTTTGTTGACCTGCAGCTGTGGGCTAGATTATTTCTCATTACCTTGGCAGGTCTTCTAAGAGGTACACATTGACTATTGAACATAGTTAGCACTTTCACAGCTCACCATTAAATGTGTTTTGGTGAATATTCCGTTATCTATGTATGCAGTAAGCCCTTGAGCATGGCTCTTGTATCTATTCCACAGTTGGGTGTGGAATTCTACTTTTCAGTAGAAATGACAGCTTGAAAAGAGTTGGAGAAATTGTCCCTCAACATGAATCGTAGTCGGAGATTTTTGAATTTACCAGCTGGAAATTAAAATCTCACGTCCAGTATGACTTTTTCTATTCTGATTTCTAATCGTATACAATGAACATTGTAAAATGATTTATTTTCTAAATAATTGTTCCCATAGTGTATTAGATTTTACCTGCTGGGAGAAACCCTTTGTATGGCATGCCTACGCAGCTTAACGGAAATAAAGTATCACATTTATTTAATCAGAAACAGGGAATTTCAATTAGACTTGTGAATTTGGATTTCTACGAAATTCAATCTCCAAAATATAGAAAGCCCAGGCCCAGGCAGAGTTTTATGGTTATGTAAACATTATTCTGGCAATTCTGTGCACTTCCGCAAAAGGGCAGAGCCACAGGGGAAAGGGTGCGCCGGAGGCTCCACCCTCTTGTAGAAGTTAACCGGGAGGCCATGTCCACAGAGAAGAAAGAAGACACGAGGAGCAGTGGACGGAACAACAAGAAGGTGCAAGAGACAGGGACACAGAAGTGGTTCGTGAAGTAGGTAGGGAGACATTCAGAGAAACAAATTTTATTTCAGAATGTAAAAAGCCTAACCAGACAGGAAACTAAATGAATTGCCCAAAGATGAATGGTCCAAAAACAAAACAAAAAAATTGTTTGAATCATTTTTCATCATGTTGCACAAGTCTAATTTCAATAATAATGAATACTGCAAACTCCATGTCTCTGTGCAGATAGACAAGTTGTGTATCTAGACCACTTGTCATATGTTACTGGTATTGGTTTTATTATTTGTCTGTTTTATACAGCACTGTCATGACGCAGAGCTGTACAATGGCAAACTAAAAAATAGTAACGATAACAAGGGCTTCTAACTTCAGCTCCTCAAAAGTCCTGTTTGTGCTGTAGCCCTTTGAGCGCCAGAATAAAATCATTCTGCATTGCTTAGCCTCTGGAGCTGAAAATATTAGCACCAACTAATAAGCTTTACTAAACCCATTGATAGAGCCATTGTTCATCCTACCTATGCAATGTGGACAAAAGTATTGGGACACAGCTCCTTAACTATAGAATTCAGGTGTTTCAATCAAGTGTGTAAAATCCAGCCATGCAGTCTGTGAAGAAATGGCTCAGTGAATTCAAGCTTGGTGCTGTGATACCACGGTATACCAGGATACCACCTTTGCAAAGATTGTGTAGGTTGCCCATTGCAATCCACAACTGCCAATGTAACTTTAGTTCTCTGAAGGCCATAGTTTGTTCTGGCTTTCTCCTGAGTATGTTGCTATAAAATTTAATACATGTCAGTAGATACACATACTGGAAATGTTCAGTTGTTTTCACCAGAACTGTAGCGATTACTGTGGTAAGTAGAATATATTTTATTTATTTTTTACCTCAATATAGGAAAAATGCCACGCCGACTTGGTTGAATCAGGACGTGAGCTTTACCCATACAAGTTTTAATAGTTGTGGAATTTGTCAGTTCACACAAGTTTTGCAGTATTGTCCATGCGTGACATTTGGTATGTTTGATCATAACATACGTGACCTTTGTTGCCTGGTGAAGCATACCTGGCAAACTGGTCCATCTAGTCCATTTTTGTTTGTTCTGCTGTTTTTATTTTATATGTTATCTTTTCAAAGAATGAGGAAGAACTTAAAACAATGCAAGAGGTGGCAAAAATATTCAGATTTAGAAAGCAATTCTGTTTATGTAGCGCTGGTATAATGCCTGACCAGGATAGTGCCTACCAGGACCTGACAAACTGGTACTAAGTAATGTGACATTACATCTTATACTGGCTCTGAAGGCCCTAGGGTGAGAAGGAAGAGGCGCTACTTAGGTCCATATGCTAATCATAGAATTTTGTAAAATAAATGGACTGGTTACAAGTCTAATCTCCCCAACTGGCCTGTTGAGCTACAGCCCACTAAGGAACTTGATCATGCAATAAAAAAATCTGCTCCTTGTAATGCACCTCCCAGGTCTAATTGGCTTTGGCCAGATTACGCCAATTCTCAGACAAATTAATATACAGAACGGTAGTCCTGACTGACTGTGTATTGCCCTTTGTCTCGATTTGACTTTATACCAAGTTGTATCTACCTAGCAGTTAAACGTTGGCCTATGTAGTTGACACTGGATGAATACCGATGTAGGGACTGCCCTTGTTCCAGAGTTGGAGGAATGCTTTAAGCTTGCTGGTTCTCCTGTTGAACATGTATGTTGAATAAATTAGTCAGTACTAAGAACGTAGAGGTAATGTGGTTACTAAGGCACAGGCTACTTGGCAGAATTACAGGACAAAGTTTTTGTTGTGTATTATTCAATTAATAATGTATAAGAAATAGACACAGCCCCATTATAAGTAGATATATATATATATATATATATATACTATATATATATATATATATATATATATATATATATATACACTCAAGTGTTAGTTTTGACTTAGATAAATAACCAATCTTTGTTGGCACAAGTAAATGGGGACTGTGCATACATGGCAGGTGTAGTTTGTGCATATTGTAGCATTTTTGTAAAACCTTCCATTCCCACGCTCTTTAAGCCTTACTAAGTAGAAAAAGAGCATTCACTAAAATATTTAACCCAGCATAACAAAAATAAATCACTCTAAGTGGCAATCCACCTTCAATATTGTTTTTTTAAATAAGCAGTTCTGTTGCCGATAGTGTTCTTTTAATTGAAATCAGAGTACCATCAGATTGGGGACATCTTTGACCAAGCTGCATTCCAGCTATAAGGTGGTAGTTTCTGGTAACCATAGAAGACAGAAGATATATTAAGAGTTAATTCCAGGTCTGTAGTTAATTTCACTTCATGGTACCACTATAGATTTGTGGCAGATCATAGCATGGCTTCCCAGGTAGAGGAAGGGGAGGCTGTAATGGGATTGATTGACACCCGTGGCATAAGTGAACCCGGGCTAAAGGCCACAGAACCACTTGGAAGCCGTCTGCAGATGAAATATAGCTTCTTAGAGTACAGATAAGTGCTTAATTGGTTTTGGAAGCACTGTTTATTTCAACACATTTCATAAGCGGAAAGGAAAAACTAACCTGAAATAGGCAACCAGTTGTGCTCATTTGTAGCTCATTTGTATATGCTTAGTATGCAGCAGGTACCTACTGTCATTTTTAAAGCGTTTCCTAGTGATAGCGTCACCTCTTCCTCGCAGACGTAACTCGGGAAGCGGGCAGAAGAATGTATTTCTCCAACCCATCCTGTTTCGCACCTTCTGTTCTGCGCACATTGTTTGTTTGGGGGGGCGGCTCTTGGGCGGCAGGAGGAAGGACCTTTCTTTTCCTTTTGAGTTGAGCCATGATGTCATGGCATGGAAGTAAAGTAAACCGTATTTGATTGAGTCCAGGAAGCTGCGAAATGATGTGAAATTTAGATAAATGAAGCTTTTTCAAGTCAATAGGCTGAGTGTCCGAGGAAACTCATGCGATCGGAGTACTTAATCAGCTGCGTCTACATGTTAAGTAAGGTTTCAGTTGTTGGCTAGGCATCCTTGTTGGTCTTTTTTTTGCACTAGGCATTATAGAAAGTCAGTGATTAGAAAAGCTAATACCCTTGCATTCCATCAAGTTTCTGCTATCTTTAATAGAAACTGTAATCATTTCACTTTTAAGAGGTCCACGTAGGTACCAATGACTTTTATAGGCCATCCCATGTATATGTATGGCAAATTTGCCTAGGAATCCCATGGATATAATGAAATTAAATAATAATGCAGTTAATTTGTTTGTCTTAATGAAAATATTAAAAAAAAAAATAAGAAAAAAAGCCCAGTGTTGCTAATGAGCATTTCTGATTAGTGCTGTCGATAGTCAATGTCTCAACTCTGGCTTAACTTCACCCAGGGATATGTGACTGTAACGAGAGTTCAGTATTTGTGGTAGAATAGAGAATGTGGAGGTTGGTTGATCTTTGTATTTAATGCAAAGTTAATGCCATTTTGGGGAGCGGCTAATATAACTTTGGCATTTGCTTATCTGTTACTTCAGTGTCGGATTATTACATTTTGTGGCTTGGTGGTTTTGTTTGCTTTGTATGTTTATATATAGCGTCACCCACTCAGTCATGTTGTTACTCAGTGCTGCCCACGTCCTGTTCTACATATAGGATCAAATTAAGCCTCCTCATTCAGCGTTACTGAAACTCCTACACACAGATCTCATCTGTCACACACAAATGTATCTATAAGGTATAGACTTTTGGGGGGGTCTTCCTTTATGAGTGAATGTTATTATTTTTTACTGAGATCCACGCTTATTGAAAAAACATGGCAGCTGTTTTGTCTAGCGGTAATCAATGTTTTTGTAAATTGTGTGACTGTCAATGTTTTCCAAACAGACTGCAACTATGCCAGGCATCGAGCAGCGTGTGTACTTAAGGGCCCATCGTGTGCAACTGTCTAAAAAAAGAAGGCACTGGATTTTGGGTCGTCGCTATGGATGTCCCATTCACACCACGATCTGATGCACACCGACACCTTGGGTCTAAGAGGAAGGTGTTGATGTCCTTCAGATTTACCCAATGCCAGGTTGTCCTCAAGACTAATGGGGTTGCCATCACGGTGTGACCCAGTTCTGGGTCCCTCATACTTATTCACAACACGTGGGGGGCACTTGGTGTAATCACAGATTCTGAACCCTAGACTGCTTCAAGAACATGAATTTATTGTTTTAAAAGATTATTTATATGGCTAAGGACAGTCTAGAGTAAACTTTGGTAATTGCATTCTAAAATGAGTATATTTCTTAAGCATTTTGTGGCAAGGTTAATTTTTCGAAGGAGTGGAAGTTATTACTATAGGGAGGGACTGTTTAGGGATGTGGATTACTTGTGTCAGCTTTCCTCTGAAACCTTGAAATAGCAACAGGAAGCTGGACATAACATCAATTGGCAGGGGAAGCAAGACTTTTCCATCCTTTCCTGGCGGCAGTGCTTGGCCCATAGCTATAACATTACGGAATGGTGGTATTCGGTTTCCTCCCATTTATAAACATTGAAAACTGGCTGCAACATTGACTGACGTGAAGCAGTTAAAGGTCAGAGCAGGTGGCAAAGACGCACAGTGTTACATAGGCAATTGTTTACTGAAGCACAAGGTGTTGCTGGCTTCACTCAGTTGTTAACATGTGACACGTAACAAGTAATCCTCGCTGCCAAGGGAACCTGATCCACATTGCGGGGTCTTATGTTTTAGGCCCCTTGTGGCAATAACTGAATTAAGAAAAAGCAAAAGTTAAATGGAATAGAAGTCTCTCTTATATTCCTTAATATTAGACAAGATCTATTTTGTTTTTTTACTTTGTGACATAAAGAAAAATCAGACACACAGTTTGTTAGCTAATCTGCAGCAGTGAATTTTCATATTACACAGTCTTAAACATACCTGGAGACTTTCTGACTCTGGCTACCCGGAGCCCCCTTATGGGAATGCAGGCGGGTGGTCCACACTCCCGCCACCCAGAGTTTCCCCCGTAGTGACCCAGTGAAGCGACACTTCACCCGGGTTGATGGAGAGTTTCCCTTATCTGAAAACCTTCGGAACATAAGTATTTTGGATAAGGGATCATTTCGGATCAAGAAGTGATCAGGGACCTCGAGGAGAAGCTCGAACAATGGAGCGGACAGCAGGGAGAAGCTGAAAAGAGGGTAGGGGAAGGATCTACTGCTACTGGAGAGGTCAGACACCTCTTTCCTGTTCCACCTCAGCCGTTGGTATCTCTTATCTGAAACTTGGATATGGAATACTCAACTTGTATTACACTATGGTTAATAGTACACAAGGAAAGCATCTTCTGTATAGTTGTGGTCATAATAGCCTCTTTAGTAGGTGCTGGAATACGGCATGTTATTATGTGGACTCATATCTTCTGACTCATTGGGAAAAAATATGGCCTTCTGAAAGAGCGCTTTCCTGTTACCACACAGCAGGTGCAGCATCTTAAATAAAACACTCAATGTCGGAACAGAGATGCGTTATGGAGGGCTTCTCTTACAATGAGTGTCAATGAGAATATCCCTTGATAATGCTTAATTAAAAGGGAGTTATTAACTAGTAGAACAGCACTGCGGAATATGATGGTGCTACCATCATATAACCAATAATAATAACTGAATGGTCCAGTCAGCAGAGTCTTTCCAATAGGTGCTACAGTCCCAAAACTACATCTAATAATAATAATCTTTTAATACAGAATTCCCAAAATTCACCTGCATATGCTAATTATTCACTAAAGTACTATCTATAATTTGCTTTTATATATATTATAAATTTATATTTTAAGGGGGTCATACGCTTAGCAAAGCCTCTCCAGCATTGGAAGACCTCAAGTTTAACATAAACCTGAAGCCAGTGGCTTTGTTTAGTTAACGGACCTTATTTGTCTCCTATAATAATGTTTATTTGGTAATGGATTATTTCAAGAGGTTTAACCTCATGCCCCAAGCACTCCCCCCCCCCCGACTAAAATTCTTTTAACAAGCTCCAATTGTACTTTGTTCTTCATTTGTGAAACACAAGTGCTTAACCTACACTAAACCACTCTCTCACTGGCATGTCAAAACTTTTTCATTAAAATCCCTGCTGGCTTGTGCCAAATCAGTGAGCAGCTCACTTGGCTGACATCCTAGACAGTCAGCTTTCTGGACCATTAATACAGTTTACGTGGAGTGAGTTGGATGGCGTGTTGGTTTTGGAAAGGGTAGTGGAAAAAGAGAGCTGCTTTTTTTTCTTTTTTCTTTTTTCTAAAGTAGGCCATAAGACTTTGGAATCATGTAACTTTGACGTGGTGATAAAATATATTAGCTTCCCGTAACTTCGCCTTGTCTATGCTTCCCACTGCCAGACGACATTGTAGCTGATGGCTATAGTGCATCTCAAGCTTGGGTTACATGATCTATCCCTAAATTAATGGCAGAAAGCAAACTGTGTGCTTAAGACAAGGTGTAAAGTTTTTTATAGATTTGCAAACCTATTGTAAAAAAAAAATTATAGTCTGTGATCTCGCAGTATTTTGCAGTCACTATTACTTGACATTAGGTGCCAGAGAAACAGACTATATACTGACCCACCATCAGTTGGTAGAAACAAATACCCTACTTATTATTTCCATGTATGCTATAGGCAGTAGACATCTTGTCGCAAGGTGTGCAGCCTTGTATATTGTATAAACAAATACAATTTTAGATACCCATTATTGAACATAATTATTAGTGCCAACCAATTCTGCACTGCTGTACAGTGGGTGGTCACGACATAGTGACTACAAGGGGTGGTGTGTCCTAGGCTCTCAGGCTTGCGATCAGGTGGTAGCCACTCTGTCTTAAAACTTGGGGCAGGTTGTTCAGGTTGCCTGGTGTGCTGTTGCTCAAAGGGTTGTTTGGAGAGACTAGAGAGTCACCTGCCCAGTTAAACCATTGAGGTATATGTTGGATTGCAAGCTTGTTTGAACTGGGCTCTTTTTGTTTCTTTAGGTGAAAATTGTTATGTAGTATTTGTTACCGCCTGTTTACTCATTGTACAGCGCTACGGCATATGATGGTACTTTATAACCTGTCAGCACAGCCTCTATAGTAATATTAATAGGGAATCTGGCAGAGCAGCAGCAAATAACATCATATCCTGGTGCTTATCGTAGAGGACAGCGGCTGGGACAATGCCCTGGGTCATTCCTAATTAACCCAAACCAAAATACATGATTGATTTAAAATCTACTCCCACTGGAAGCAAGTTGACTTCTGTGTTGATTTAGCTGTTTTAATCCGAAAGATCCCACTATTCTACTGGTAGAGACTTGATCCATAGTGTTCTGTAACTTTTTTTAAATATTTGAATATACATATTGATATTGATGGTATCTTTCTTTCTTTTATTGTTATCTTCTCTCTTAAGGTTTGATATCTACCGGAAGGTTCCCAAAGATTTAACACAACCTACTTACACTGGAGCCATAGGTAAGCTACTAACTCCCAAGTATTTTCTTAAATGACGTTATGTTTGTCCCAAGTCATCATTGAACAGTCATGGTCCAAATAGATCAGGCACTTGGCAGGGAAGGATATCATATCAGTATAAGCCCTTAAAGTTACACTGCGTTCCTTACACGGCATGCCCGTCAGTGCTGTGCTGCGACCGCAAGAAGAATTGGAGGGCATGTAATCTTTTAAGCCAATAATTTTAAGCTTTTTGCTTTCCGAGGTACTGGCAACATAATGGTATGACCCATGTACAGCAAATTGGTTAAATTGAAGTTTAGCAGGAAATGAAGCACACTGTACCTAATACAACTAATTTAATTATATCAAAATGATGACTTCTGATATGTCTGGGTGTGGTAATGGAATGGTTCTACATATTTAATTTGACAAAATTATGGGAGAAAATGTGGGAGAAAATGTAATATTAGATATTTTAAGATGACTTCAACGCGGTTCCGTCGTCTAGGTGCCAAATGTGTCATTATCTGCATTTGAGTTTTGTAATACTATAAATCGGGTCTGTTTCAGGGCAATTAAGGCTGGGGTGCAGTGTTATTACCAAGAATACAGGTAGAGGTATTGGTGGTGGGGGGTGGACCTGAGGTCTAAGCCTTTAAAGGGGTTCCATTGTGGCTTCTTGTTCCTCCTGTTGAAGGTGCAGCCACTACACTGGCCAGCTGCCCCAGCAATCTGTTGTATTCATCTCTAAATGCATTTACACAGCACTGATCCATGGGAAAGACTTAATGCAAAGATACACAGCATGGCTGATTTGTGTTAAACAAACAATACCATGATGAACGGGTTTTCTTATGTATAGATGAAGCATGCACCTCATTGTATTACTATTATTTATGCATGTCTACAGTATACTGCCAAATGCATAGACCACCGCTTTTTTTGCATTTTTTCCCCCCAATTGAAACTCAACCTGTGTTACTTTCAATGCAAAAAAAACGGTAAGTCTGTCCAGGGTTCTGTATACACCAGTGAAGAGGACCAAGCCCTAAAATTCTCCTTTATATAGGGCAGTTCCATTCAGTGGGCAACAATATATGAGCATTAAACAAAGGTCTGACCTACGGTTGCTTGTGTGCAGCACCTCGGTATCGGTGGCAGTTATATATAATTAGTCTGTGTTAAATCTGTAACCACATACTCTTTACACTTTATTCTTTTTAACCACATTGGCTGTTCTTAAATCCAAATGTCATTTGTAGGGGACCAAGGACCTTGGCAGCTGTAATGAGCCGTTGAAATGAGTAATCGGCTTTGCTAGGATTCTGAGCCGGGCGGAAGTCTTACTCTATCACCACATTAATGGCTTTAGTCTGTTAACCCTTTCTTGCTGTGTGTCAGCCACGTATTACTGCTATTGGTGATTTTTAAAGGAAGGATTGTATTCATGTATTGAAGTCGTACGGTTTTGTAATAAAACCTTTTCAATGAAGGTGCAAGCTGGAATTGTATTCAGTGCCAATAGATATGCGCTGTAGGGCTGCAACAAAATATTTTCATAATTGATTAGTTGGTTGATCATTTTTCGATTAATCTGATAAAAAAATAATTTAATAAACAAACAAGATGTTAAAAACAAACAGCTGAATTAAAAAAACTTTGAGAAAAATGCATTTCTTGTTTTTTGTTTTTTTTCCCAACACCCCCCACTTGTTATGCATATCTGAGCCCAGGCTTGCCACACTGCCTCCCAGATATGCCTTATACCCCCTGTATGCCTTATACCCCCCAGATATGCCACTGTGCCCTCTGATACGCCAAGGTGTTTGTCAGCCTGTTAAGTCCCCCAAAAATGCCCCCACGTCGCCACAATCGTGGTGATTGAGGGGGCGCTGCTGCCTGCTCAGGTGTCTGGACAGACCAGCACAGCCACCCCAATCCCGCCCTCGAGCCTGAGATCACTCCCACGGAGTGATTCTGTAGGCTGAAAACACGATTGCCGGCAAACCAGCAATGGCGTTTTCAGCTGCCTCAGGCAGCTTCAGGAAAGGGGGTTGTGTGTTGATTGGGTCCCCCTGCTGCCTGATCGCTCCATGAGAGTGACAGTGCAGCGTTAACCCCTTCAATGCCACAATTGTGTATGACACATTTGTGGCATTGCAGGGGTTAACATATGTTGACATCAGTCAATGCCGTGCTCCAATGGAACATCAGCATTGAAAGAGTTTAAAAAAAAAAGTATCAAAAAATAATAATAATAAAAAAAAAGAAACAAAACAAAAAACAGCACTGACCTGAAAGTCCAGGGTGCTTCCAGGTCAAATGCTGTGAGTTAAGTGGGCTGATGATCAGATCAATCCTGGCTCCTAACTTTTTTAGCTGGCACCTAGATTCACAACAAATTTGTCAAGCCCTGGAGTAGACAACCTCTGCTGGCCTGCACTTTTGCTGGAGCTTCTATGACTGAGCACCAGAAGGTCATGTGACACCGGTGCTCCATCATAGAATCCACAGTGGAACTGCCGGTAATAGCAGAGGTTGTCTGCGCACAGACGCCCACCGGCTGCCAAAGAGGCGGATCCAGGTCCCCTGCAGTGCTACGGGGGAATCTGGATCAAGAGGAGGATCCAGTGTTATTATCTGACCTCTATTTGAGGTCGGATTATAAGACGAGGTGTATTTTTCAGAGCATTTGCTCTGGGGAAAAAACCCTCATCTTATTCGATAAAATCGATTCAACTGATCGATAATGAAATTCGTTGGCAACGATTTTTATTATCGAATTTATTTGTTAGTTGTTGCAGCCCCAATGCGCTTATGACAAAATGGACGCTAAGCTTCCTGCAGCAGGTGAAAACAAGACAAAGTGTTAACCGTGGAAAGCGCAGATTTCATGAGCTAAGCAACTTTGTTTGCATTATGTAGTTTATTTTACTAAGTAAGAAAATCAGTATATGAGTCTTGGAGAATTGGCAGGTAGAACATAGCATCTGACCTGTTCCTTGGAAATACACATCTTTGTTTGATACGCCAAAATGATGTCATACAGATCCCATGACCATCTCCCTTGGTTCTGCCAGTTTTATAGGAGGCAAACCTGTTGCCAAAACAAAACTCCACCATGTATAGAGTCCATCAACGAACTAGTTTTTCATTTTATGTAATAAAACAAACAAATCCTCACAGTGAATAAAATGTTAGTTTTGAAGGTTACACTATGACAATGTTTTGTTTAAAAGTATCCACAGCCAATCTAGTGTTTCTTTTAAAGTTTTTGTTGATTAATGTCTCCATGTTTAAGAAAAAAACGTATTTTCCTTGTTGCGTTCACATCATATACCCCTACAGTTTCTTTTGCCCCATTGGGCAAATCGAGTTAGAAAAGTTTTAGATATGCAGAAAAAGAACAGTTAATAGGGAAAAGAGTGAGGGATATGTGTTGTTAAACACATTGGACAACAGGGGATTTCAGCACAAGTATGTTGACCACTTTTAAACTTTTCCGTACAGACATGGAGACCCTGTTTTCTATTAATAATTAATGCTTTTTTTTCTTTTTGGTATTCAGTATGGTATTGACTTTTTTCCTTCTTTCTTTAGCTGGTGTATTTGCATGTCTGACTCAGTCCCACCTGCTATATCTAAGTTATATTTGCTTTTAGGATGTGTAACCCCCCCGAACAGTCATATTCACATGATTTCTGCCTGTCATCACAGGTTCTATGGACAGATTTATATGTATTTTTTTAATTCTTTGAATAATAACTTGTTGTGTTTTCTTATTATCGTTATAGTTTCCATTTGCTGCTGCTTATTCATCACCTTCCTTTTCTTGTCTGAACTCACCGGATTTATTGCCAATGAAATGTGAGTATCTGGTAGGCAAAGGCCAAAGACTAAGACGTGTTCCATGTAATGTATGTGTCACCACTGTATGGCAATGCTGCACTAAGGTACTTGGCCATACATTTCAAAACCAGGACAACAATTTTAAAGCTCTATATAGGTTAAAATGATCTCTAAATAAATGTCATTTATTTTAGCGCAAACCTGTGATCTATATTCATCATGTGACAGCAATGATCATATTATCTATTAAATGCCCCCCCCCCCACTGAGAAAATTATATATAATTCTTTGTAAATTCATAAAAAAATGAGCCTGCATCGATTTTTTTTTTTTTTTTTTTTTTTTTTTTTTTGTTTGTCAGGGGGCTGTAATAGAGCTAGATTGTCTATTTAGTTGTTATGATCACATTATTAAGATCATTATTTTTAGTTCTGATGTTCACCAAGAGAGAACAAATAAGATCCAGAGATGCTGTGGAATGGGACATTTCACCTTTAACTCCTTAATGACCAATGACGTGCCTGGCATGAGACAAGCTTAGAAAGCGATCTAAAAACACTACTTGTACTTATTGCCGTATACCTTGCAAAAAACACTGGGTATTTCCAAACTCAGGACAAATAGTAGAATGTATTTAGCTGTTTTTTTAATTGGCTGTTGTAGATGAGTAAAATGTTATAAAAAAATAAAAATAAAAGGTTTTTTTTTTCCAGCATACTTTATTTTTTGGTAAATTAGAGCATATGATCCAAAAATGGTATCTGAAGAAAGCCCTTCTTGTTCTTGAAAAAAAAAATATAGCTTGTGTGGGTACACTAAATTTAAATTACAGCTAAACACGAGCACCCCAAAAGTATTTAAAACACCCTTGGTCAGGAAGGGTACAAAAAGAAGAAAAAAACATCCCGTCCTTAAGAGGTTAAATGGTATATGTAACACTTTCCTGTTTTGTTGGCACTGCATCCTAAGTGGATTCCACTTTATTGTTTCACTGTTTGCGTTATTTTATGAATCCAATGAACAAACCCTTAAAACTCCATTACTTGGACTGCTGGTCCGATGTTACTCACTCATGTGCTATGCACTTCTCCCGTTCTGAGCTCAGCGCCTTGTATCGGATACGTGTTTAAAACATCTCCAGTTTATCTGTAGTGCCTGAATCATATTCACCCAGGGACAGGTCAAGAGTCATGGCTTCTTAGCAACCATTTTAATACTCGGATACCTCAAAGATAAACTAATACAGTGGCACATTTCTCATCTCTTAGTTGTCAATCCTCTCAGAATTTTTAGTAAGGGGAAAAGTATTCTAATTAGGTTTGGCCTACTAACACAGCAGGATCATCTAATACTCGAGGGCCCTGTCACCACCTGGGTGTCTACCTGATGGAAGAAGCTGGAGTTTTACTTTCTTTTTCTTTGAAAATATTCTTGCATTGTTTCTTTTTCAGGAGTATTAAAAAAATAAGCATTCTAAAAGGAAATCATTTTTAGCAGTAATATCTGCCTTTAGTAACTTTGGGGTAGGCAAAGTATCCGACGAGGATGTTACATATTCATTGTGCGCTAGGCATTTAATCAAATTTCAGTCATGTTTGTTGCTTATCCCTGTTTTGGACTCTATGGGAACTTTTTACATTTGTATCATTCTATCGTAAAGTTCTACATTTGGACCAGTCACATTGTGGTGTTTTTTTTTATTTTTTTTCACAATTGCTCCAATTTGGCCATGATAAACAGGACTCCTGGTTTCATATTGAATGTTTTAGAAGCATTGACTTTACTATGTGAGAAACGCCTAAATAAACAAATTAAGGGGCAACAATGACTATAGTAAGGCTATATATAATCTAGCCATCGTTCTCTGCGGTTGTGACTGTTAATATACAATATCCAGTGATACTAAATCTGAATGTGTGGGGCAAAGGCTGTATTTCTTTTCAATTTGTTTTAGTAGTTAGGGAGTGGATAACAAGACTTTCATCAGGGACTCCATCTGTTGTAGGTCTGTAGGGTTACAACATTGTCAGGAAAAATATATACAGATATCGTTATTCCTTTTGTATGGCATTATTATTGGCCCCAAGTTACATAATGTCCTGTGGCCAAAAGCCCAGTTGGGTGCACCATGCGTCTACATTTATGGTGTGGCCATCAGCCTATTTATGGGCAAAAATACACTCCAGCCATTATGCGCTTTAATGGCGAGAGGTCCCTTTTCAATTTTCCTATGGCCGCCTTAGCTATTATCTATACAGGAGAGGTGTTCAGCTTTTAGATTTTGTAGCACATGATATACTTAAGGCACTTCAGCTGCAAACCCTATTTTAAACCCTGTGCGCATGGTTGGAAAGCGCTCCAAGTGATCTTGACGGACCATAGAGGAAGGTAGCTACAGCTGCGTGCTTCCTTGGTAGGGCTTTTGGGGGGCAGTAAACTTCCCCTTTAATTGACTCGTTTCCCATTGGAAAGAGAATTAAAGTCATTAAGCAGTAGCCCGGTCACAAAGCTAGTGTCCTAAAAAGACTGAGTGGGGTCAAATTATACTCTTTTTAATATCTTTACAAAGGGTATATAGTTTGGAGCATTAACTATCGTGTATGTAGTGTATGTTAACCTCGCTAGCTTGTTCTGCAGCTAAATCTTTATTTTAGTGCATATATTGTTTATACAAAGTCTTATATAAGGACTAATAAACTTATGATAAAAACATATTATTTGATATCTAGTGTTGTCTCTTACAGTGTTTATATTACACTAGCTGATGTCCTTCTTTGAGCAAGGCCTGTCTTACTTTTTGTCTCTGTTAAGTTCTGTTATGTGGTGTGCTCCTTGTTCTGTACCTGGGAATTCTCTGGGTTTGATGCCCAGTCTCCAGGAGAAGTGCTGCTTTTCCAGTTCTCCGGTATTCTTTCCCTTTCTCCCGCCATGCCCTCTCCCCTTCCCACTCTGTCTGGGAGAAGCCGTGCCTCTTGTCTCTACAGGAAGCCACTTACCCAGAAGAAGGGAAGCTCTGGGTAGCCTACCCTGGGACGTTCCCAGGTTATGGGTATTTTGTGATAACCCATTGTAGAATATGATGGCTCCAAATCAATTAGTAATAATAATGTACTGTTGTAAAAATGACGGACAGCACGGGTGGAGGGTTACAGGGAGTGGAAACGCACATCGAGATGTAGGTCTGCAATCCATCACTACACCAATCTCCATCATGTGACATCATCATGTGTGTGGCCAGAGAAGTAAAATTTCCATTTTTGTCCTAGGCACCAGAATCCTTATACTTTCTGCTCTGTAAAACAATATATTGTGAGTGACATCACTGATTTGCAGATAGGATCAAGAATGCTGCAGTCCTTGCAGGTCGGGTTCTCTGTGGCTTTCCTGTTTGATGGCATTCCTTTTTGAAAAATGTTGTGCTTAAATAAGGAAGAGTCAGATACAGTCTTAGGGGTTTATTCACTAAACCATGAATTAAATGTGATTTGAGATGAGGCATTTAATTTCACCAAGTTCTTAATGGGTTAAGTGTCAAAGAGTTGCATTTTTCCTTTAACAAGAGCCAAGTTCTTCTTCACAATTAATAATTTTTAATATAGATTAAGGGTTTTAAGTTTAACGCACCCGAGTAAACTATTCTCGCTAAAGCAGCGGTTCTCAACCTGTGGGTCACGTGACCCCTTTCACAGGGGTCGCCTAAGACTATCGGAAAACACATATTTCACAATATATAATTATATAATTTTGGGGGTCACCACAACATGAGGAACTGTATTAAAGGGTCGCGGCATTAGGAAGGTTGAGAACCACTGCGCTAAAGTTGTACTCTATTGTATGATCATCAATTAAACCTTAATAGATCTGCCATTTTATTATTTCTTCTAAAGGCTCAATGACAATTTCATGTTCCCAGGAAAAATCTGAAAAAGAATGACCTTATAATATGACTGATTACAATCAATGATGTTTCCAACGCAATTAATTAACATAGTGTTAAGATCAGCAGAGTAGGAGGAACAGAACTTTGTAAATCTAAATGCAAAGTGGTCCCAGATACACCAAATGTAGAAACCACTGCAGTACTGCAATAGTGCATCTGAATGACCATATCTGAATGTAATACAGGTTAAACTCTTATCATATATTATCTAAGTATGTAAAATATGATGTTTGTAGTAGTACAACTAATAAATGTTTAAGTTGTGCTGCTAGCTATGCGGTGGAACTTATGACTAATTTGCAAAATGAATCCACTCCCTTCGCCTATAATAAAGTGGATGGTATATAGTATCATTATGTATACATTAAAATAGTCTACCGGGTTCCAACAACAGGGAGACGCAACTAGGAGATAGAAGAACCATAGAACACGTGACGTATACTCCTAAACTATATGGGTTGCATTTTTAGTAGACATCATTACGTAAAGTTATTATACAAAATGAACTAAGTGACGTAGGACTGGGAAGTTGGCATCTCCATTTCATATATGAGAGGTTTACTGAGCGATTAATTATATATTACCAAACAATATAACTGTTAGGGGTTTTTCTTCTTCTTCTTATATGGAGCCCTTGTAAAAAAAAAAAAAAAACGTAAAGACGACCATTCTGTCCTGTCTTATTTAGTACATTGTTGTTTTCACTTTCTTTTCAGGCCATATTTTTTTCCCCTTTATTCCATTAGGCTACTAATTAAAATTTAATTTAGTTTGTCACCTATGTGATAGCCTTGCTGGGAACCCAATAGTACTAATTTGTTAAGTGCATGCCTGTTATGGATACATCAGTCGAACCAGGAAGGTAACCTTTCGGAGTATTTTAATGAACCCTGAGTAATATTTAATAAATTAATTATATGTCTACAGACAGCCGAAAAGAACAGTAAAAAGTGCTGTAGATGTTGTAGAACCATGACGATGCCTGTTAAAATTCCCACTCATCTGGCTGCATTACAATAATGTTTCCATCATGATCACAAATGCTTGGCATGTGTGACCCATTTTGTGATTGTACATAGCATACCTCTACAGCAGATATTCACACGCTCTATAAATATTTATATGTTTGCTCTTGTTTTAGTTAGGGACATTACATTCAAGATTGTGTTTCTTAATGAGACCACTTACATTGTGTCTTGGAATATTGTGTTCCTGAATAGTGGCCTATGGTAACCTGTCTGCTGAATATTCACACATAGAATCTCATGGTGACCACTTCACTTACTATCTACAAAAAAAAAAAGCTCCACAAGTCTTTAGCCGGATTGAATAGCTCAGATTCTCCTGTTACGCTAGGAGAAATATATTCTAATATTTAAGGTTAGTTCTATATGATAATTCATCTCTGACATCTGTTTTTAATCCTTAAACCTTCTGTATTTTGATTTTACATGTTTCACTAGAAAAAAAAAGCTCAGTTATGTGAAATAAAATACAAAAACTAAAATACATACTTCAGGAGATGTCAGCATGCATTTTGACACATTTATTTGCAAAGTAGAGGAAAATGGATCGAGATGACGTCAAGGAGATGTGGGTTGTGACTCCTCATATAGACAGCCAGTCTCCTACTGAACCAAGCATACCTGAGATCTCCAGGTTGGGTCACTGGATGGGGCAGTGGTGTTTGCTCTTCTCACTTCTTAATCAGTCCCACCCGCATCCCACCCCATGCCTGCTACTACCACAGACTTTTCCTTTGAGCAGAAGAAGTGGAGGTCTTCTGTCAATCTTACTGAGGAAGGGCATTTCATGGGCAAAATGTGCCGTAACTTGTAAAGGATACCTTTTACTGGTTCCTTTTCTTCTATCCATGAGGGTAATCCTGAAGAAAGTCATTATAATAGTGCTGGATAGTATTAGTCCAGTCCATACGGAATAGAATTAATAATGTGTACTATGTAAAAAAAGAAAATAAAAAAGATTTAATCGTCAGAGTGGTGTGCGTTTCTAGGAAATGAATGAGAATTCAATAAAAAAATGTTATCTCCCAGGCAGGGAGAGACCGAGACAATGTGGTCCTGGTGCTTTTCCGTATGAAAGTTGAAGTAGTAGCATATCCTCTTGACCAATGTGTGCAAAGAAATATGTGGCTTTGTATATTTATAATGTGGTTTTTCTAATAAGTAAGATAACGAGCTCTTTGTTTATCCAAAATGAAACCGCATATTTTTAAAGTTTACTTTCCCTTAAATACTTCTACACAAAACCAATGACTAAAGTGTTCACGCTAGAACTGTTTTATACAGTTGCTGTGCATTTGATGACAAATATCCCCTCGGGGGCTATATGTAAAGCTGAAGTGAAACTGCGTGAGTAACTTTTGTGTGGCGTACATACTGAAACGGACACTTGTACATGGAGGGAGATAATAAATCATTCTGTAGCCGCCCAACACACTATATGCTGTCTACTTCTAAATGATATGACTTAATAGCTTGAATATTAGTTGAAAGTCCCCTGGCTTCCCCTGTTGAGTGCTCTGTTAAGCAGCATGGTTGAACTCACTGGGCCACTAAGCCCGGACACCATTGTTCATGAAAAGGCTAGTGGGATTCATTGTTGCTTGTGGAGCATTTAGTCAAATGTCCTTCACAAAGAGTGTTGCTGCTTGCTCCATGGGTAATTGCAGGGCTGGACTAGCGATGATGAGGCAGCCCTGGCGCTTTAAAGCCAGTGGCTGATGGCTGGATATGCGTGGCAGCACGCTAGATTTTTTTTGTATTTTTTTTTTTATGCTCGCATAGCGCGCGGCCGGCCATATCCAGCTGGTGGTCACACGCAGTTGCACCTGGTCTGAGTGTTGGATGCTGTCAGCCAGCCGCCCACTAGGCTTTTGCCCTCTGTGCCAGACGGCTGGTCCGGGCCTGGTGAATTGGTAAATAACAAACCTGTGGGGGTTATTCACTAAAGTGAACATTTGCTAAAGCGTTGTGGATCTAACTCTACCAATTTACTATTCATTATGAAGGACCAATACTGGCAAGTTTCTCCAGCAAGAGGAGCAGAGTTATCCCTGCATAATGCAAAATTCAGTGTGTAAGGAGATTGGAGAAATCTCACTAATTTAAGTAAACATTACACATGCCAGTCAATATCTTCCTGCAGCAGAATCTCCCTGGGGATAGTCCAAATTTAATAATGAAGTCAGGGAGTCAAAACCACAACTGTTGTGCAAACTCTTGTTTTTGTAAATGGACCTCTTTGTGTTGGTATGTATGTGGTAGATCTAATTCTTCACATTGCCTTGATTACATCGTCGGGAATATGCCACTCATTATGAGAAATGCAGGGGCGGGTGCCGTACTTGGCACAAATCCGCCAGTTTCTGTTGTGTGAACTCATCCCAAACTTTCTGTTACTATGTTTATTGTGACTTATCTTTTCCCAAATCAGCTTGCCTCGTACAGCTAATAATGAGTGTAATGCCGCGTCAAGACAACATGCCGTTCTGACGTATGTTGGTCTTGTCATGAAACTGTGCTCTGTTATTTGAAAGGTAATTGTGTAGTGACCCAGTTCCACGGCCAATAATTAAAACCTATATTCATACCCATAATAATCCTTCAGCATAGATAAGAGTATGAATCAAATATTACAGGTTTTCAGGACTTATATAAGAGGTGTTATAACATTCTACACATTATACATTGGCAGACAATTAACTAGTATTTAAAGATTATTTCAGGGAATGTTAAGTACTGAATAAAGGCTGAAGTAATTGCAAATTACATTTGATATAATGAGGAGAAGATTCTTTTAGGCGATACCATTTATTATTCCATCATAGGCAAAGATGTAGAGTAACGTAAGCTTTCGGGGGCGTAGAGAGAATAGAAATAATAGAAATAAATAAAAAAATTATATTAAATGTATGTTAACAATGTTTGTTTCCAGCCTGTGAAGCGGTGTCCGGTCATATAATTTTTTTTTAAAAAAAAAAAATCCTGGAATGTTTTCCTTATCAATACAAATTCAATCACAATTCACATGGAAGATGAGGCACTTTAAATGGACTCTGAGCTGAGCATTGCAGGGTATACTATGTGATGGCCTATGAAAAATACAGCTTGGTACGCCATAGAGGCATTTGGTTGAAAGGTTGGTTAATGGGACTACTCCTTCTTGAAGGTGTTCAATTCATACCTGAGGTGACTGAAAATTACCAACAGTAAATAGATAATAGATATAATAGATGCTGATGGAAGAATGATTCCATTTGTAACTCCTGAGCCCTCATCAAATGTTTGATTTCTTTAATATCTATAGTTATTTTGTTGGTGCAGATTATACATTGACTCTCCATTATACAGGGACATATCCCGGCCTAAGCCCAGGGTGGTAGGTCTGAGTTGGGAGGTAGTCTCCTGTCTATAAAACTGGGAAGAAGATCACCCTATTGGGTGATCAAGCCCACAATGTCCCACCACCCAATGGGCTGGTTACATTGGAGATCTTTCTCCACAAGCGGCCTATTCATGCTATGGGCTTAGCACTCCAAAGACTCCATTAATAGGTGCCAGGATATGTTGAATACGTTTTGAATATGACATGTGCTCAAGTGCTGTAGTACGTATTGGTCTTAAAGAGTTGTGTTTATTGATCATCGTATTCACGTCGATGACATTCGTAACAAAGCAGGACGTATGCTAATATGTTGTGTTAAATGGCTCTGATCATCAATAGTGGTTATATAGCTTCATCTCATTAACAGCCATCTGCCTATAAGACAAAAAGGGTAGAACTCTTAACTACGAAAACAATTAACATATTATGTGACATGAATACTCCATGAACGTTAAAATGCACCCTCTCTGCACCTACATTTTCTGATCCTATCCGGACATTTGAAATAAAGTGGACATTTTTGATGGGTGTCACACAGCCCTCTGTCTAATTCCATGTTGGTTAGTTACAGAGAACCAATCACTTCTTTGTATGACACAATGGAATAAGACCATTATTAGTGCCTCCGTTGACCTGAATGACAGCGTATTATTTTTGCCGTGACCTGCGTTGAATAGTAACCCATTTTCATACTGGGATGTAACGTTGTTGTACCAATCATTTTATTATTTTTTTGTTTTGTGGACCACCTATTTATGAAAAGCACGGCCAATTTAACAGCAAACAAATCTAGAAATGTGACTGGATACAAGACTATGGGGCGGACAGAAATCATAATCTTAGAGACAGTAGCGTTTCAACTTTTTATAGCAGACGGGGGACTCTGTTAACTTGTGACCTTGTTTTGACTGTTCTTTCTTTATTTGCTGAACCAATCAGAATTCATTGTGTGTTTTTGTGTGGTTGAAGGGGCATCTTGCAGCGATAGGAAGCAGGGCGGTCTCATCACATTCCCTTTACATGCTGAACTTCCTATGTGTGCTACCTAAAGGCACAGTTTACTTTCTTTGACAGTGCCACTAAACAAAAATAGAGTACTTTATTATGTATTCTTCAAAAATGCAATGTAGAAGCTACAGCACTGCAGCTCCCCTCTTCCTCCGTGGTCCGTCGATTCTTACCACTTGAAGCTGCCAGTCGTTTGCAGGAAAGCGCTCCCTTTTGAAATCAATAGGAGTGCTTTCCGCACAATAGCCTCGTCCGCAGCGTGCATGTGTTTATCTGAACACATTTGTATGGAAAAATACTAGGGTTGGGGAAGGCAGCACATGCGAATGGGGAGGATTCTGCAGATGTGGGGACACCTCTGAATTTAAACAGAACCACACAGCTAGAATATCCCTTTTTATATTTAATGTACATATCTGTATATAACGCATAGCTGACTTTACTTTAAAGGAACTTTTTTGTAGACCACGCATTCCAGTTTATTTATTTTTCTACATGTATTTGCTGTTTTGGCGAACATTGGTTTCGTAGACGCCCCGCAGAATTGGAATGCAATCTCCTCGCAATCTACCGTTTAATTCTAGGTTTAGAAGAAATGCACGTTCTGTACTCCTAGTATCGCATTTGCGTCGGTACTTTGCAGGCTGTATTATTTATTTTAATACCCGTGCGGCATTCAAAAAGAATGTTACACACATGAAGTAATACAGCAAAGTGAAATAATAGTAAATACTTAGCATTTGGAATGTGTCTCCTCCTTTTTTTTATTGAATGATGCTTTCTCTCTCATTGAATCCGTTTCAATGAGATTTCCTCTCCCTGACCTACTTTTCCTCCTCCTTATTCACTTTGTGAGTAAGAACAGGACCACACCTTCTGCACCCACCCAAGTATTCCTGTTCGGTAACAGTGAAGCACATTTCATCCAGCGTGCTGCCAGGTTACATAATTGTTTTTATTAAGTTCTCTTATTAAATCTGCCTCTATTTACTTTGGCTTGCCAAGAGAGATTAATACGGTAGATTTCCACTTCAAAAAACAATTCACTTAAAACTGGTTCAAGTGTAGAAGAAGTGAATCTTTGGTTAAGTGCTGCGTCCTCCAAGTATGAAGATTCTTATCGCCGCATTTCAACATTTTTAGTGCTGGCGTTTGGACAGAACGCCGCGCTCCACCAGTTTATACGGGGACGCCACCTAAAAACTGTTGCATCCCAGAACGCACCTCTACTTCTCTTTCTGGTTGGTTGCTCTCTCCTTGTTATCAGTTGAGAAAGTAGGCAGTACAAAGAGGGCCAAAAATGCCCAACGTTCAACGAGTTTCATAAAATCTCCAGCTTAGTAGACACTAGCTCATTGAGTAAAGAAAATCACAATGCTATATACCTTGAGAGGAGCTGTTTTTATTGATCATTTATCGGTGCGATTAAAAATGTTTTGTAATAATTACGTTCTTAAATGTGATGTTCACTTATTGCAAATCATGTAATCAGTTTGTATATCTTTTACATGTCTAATATACTCTATGGGATCCGTCTTACTTCATTCCCTCTGTTTCAGTGTTAATGAGCTCTACGTAGATGACCCCGACAAAAACAGTGGCGGTAAAATTGAAGTGGGCCTAAATGTCAGCTTGCCGAATCTGAACTGTGAAGGTATGTGTATGAGAGAGTTGGGGATCCAATTACTTGGGGCTTAGATGGCTACTGTGGTATGACCTTAAAGGTGTCATAGAACCAGAAGGCACAGAAGTTAGACGGGAAATTGAAAGTCTTGTTCGTCTTGATGGACTATTGCCATCTTCTGCTTGTACGAATGAGGACAGAGGGTCCTACTTCCTCTTGATAATACAATTAATCCGGGCATTTGTGATTTTTGTTTTGTGAACAGTCATTCACACCCCATAAGTGAGCACACAGTAGAGGTCCCCTGAGCCCCACATTTCTTGAGTCCTGTGCTTCCAAGGTCCTGTGCCCCATAGCACACAAAATATTTGCTTGCCAACACTGTAAGATTATTCTTGTATGTATTTTTATCAGTATTCACTTTTCTTTCTTCCCTGTGTTTTTCAGTGGTGGGGCTGGATATTCAGGATGAAATGGGAAGACACGAAGTTGGTCACATTGATAATTCTATGAAAATTCCTCTCAACAATGGCAATGGCTGTCGGTTTGAAGGACGCTTCACTATAAACAAGGTACGAAAAAACACATTGACTTCTCTCCTTTCTTCTCTCTGTCTCTCCTTTCGTGTCTCTCTCTCCCTGACTCTCCTTTCTTCTCTGTGTCTCTCCTTTCTTCTCTGTGTCTCTCCTTTCTTCTCTCTCCTCCAAAGCAGTCCTTGGAAGCTCCACAGCATGTACTGTTGATATCGGGCTGTACTCAAGATATATGTATATAATAAACACATGCTTTATTTCCTCAGTTCAAAAAAGTAAACAATCAAATTATATAATGTTCTGGCGTATTCCTGATCTGTTTGACAGTCCACACACACAGAGCACCACACAATGGACATGTTTTATGTTTGTTAGTACAGATAACCCACATTGTTATGAAGTATGAACACGGTAATACAATTAAACTCCTCTGTATTTATGCCTTGTGTACACATCCCCACAAGAGTTTCAGTTCTGCATCTGTGAGATAGCCCCGCCGCTTGGAATTCTTGGCATAACTGCATTCTATTCGAGGTGCCATCAATGTGAGAGGAAATCCAGTTAAGTGAGGGAGTACATGTTATCAATATACGAAATGAGCCTAACTCGGTTACGTGAAGGCCTATGGCATAATATGGGTGGGGCAAAAAATGCGCACACAATTGCACCGTATAACTATTGTTGCATGACATCATAATTTGGAATTGTATTTCTATAGAAACCCAAGATGCCTGTGCATTTATAAAATAATTTAAAGTACATATGCAGTATAATTATATAGCAAAGCAACTTTATTGTCTCTACCAGTGTCGGAGGCTTTCCGTTTGATTCTTGCATATGATAGCTGGATGGTCCCTTTCTGCATAATCCCTCCATATTATTTTCCGTGCAAGAGAAGTGTTCTCCATGCATGTCATATACTTACCTCTTACCTTCAGACCCCTGCTCCTTAGTGTAAACCCCCCCATTGATTTCAAGTGGAAGTGCTTTCCTGCCAGTGATTGGCTGATTAAAGTAGCCAATAGAATGCATATTTTAGGTACTTCAAATTTTTTTTAATCTGTTTTGTGTACCAAGCCGGCTGGATGTTGAAGTACGTGGTTTGACTCTGTGCATCTATTAGATTCCTTGTACACAATAATGTGGCTTTACAAGTCTGCTCTTCTGACTATTTCTCTACATTAATGTGTATACGTAGTTTCTCCACCGCCGCATCTCCGCTGATGAGTGCATAATTCCGAGGAAGTGCTCTTTAACACACGCTGGTCGTTTGCAGAATAGCTGCGTGACATAGGTATTATGCAGGACCTAGGTTGCCATGGAAACCAGAATCCCAAGGTCGAAATCTGCTTTCTGAACTGAAAACCTGTTGGTGTGAAAAATGCTGATGTCGCTTTTTCCATTTGTATTCTTTAATTGACTCCCTCTTACGTCAAATCAAACTGATTTGAAGCCGCTTGTGTTCGGAGCTGAGATTTTACTTTGAAAATGCGGTTCAGGTTAATGTTTGTGCGTGTTGCCCCATCTACCCACCACTGCTGGACGTGGGCATTTAACCATTCCCATGCTGGTGGTATGCGGTGCATTGACCCATTATACGCCGCACACCACTTTGACACGCAAGTAGTCCTAGTCAGAGGGTGTTGTTTAACCTTTTTCTGTTAACCCCGTCTGTCTTGGTTTTCATTTTCTCAGGTCCCTGGAAATTTCCACGTATCTACACATAGTGCCACAGCGCAGCCACAGAATCCAGACATGAGCCACTTTATTCATAAGCTGTCTTTTGGTGACGTCTTACAGGTGAGTGTTTATAACCTTAACAAATTGTCCATAGCTCACACAAGTGTTGGTAACACGCATAACGCATAGAATGGCAGATAAGAACCATTCAGCTTATCTAGTCTGCCTGTTTGTCCTGCTTTAAAAAGCCTTGTTCATGTTTGATGAGATGTCCACCACTGTGCCTACCTGCCATGCTCATTCCGCATGTGACGGATATAAAGGTATAATGGTATTATGTCGCCGTTGCAATAAATGCTTTGTCTAATTGGAACAGCACCTTTCATAGCCCCCATTTATATGGTTCTTCTGACACATTTCATAGCCTACACATCACTATACACTGTGTTACACCTGGACCAGTGTGCTGTAGTATTTCGCAAAGGGGTTACTGACCTTTAATGAAATATTTATGGCTCATGAATGAATTGAAGTTAATTTAACAGTAAAGTGGCGCTTGAGGGTTCAAAGACGCATCTTATTCACATACCATTTGTGTTTATTTAATTTCTTTCTGGGAGTTGGTTTTCCTAGAACAGCTACATATACCCCATATTTCAGTCCTTGAATCTCCCAGCCACTTGGGAGCGAGCCTCGTGTAGATATATATATGACTAGTGGTAAGTGTTTTGGGGGGGTCTAATAAGACGTACGTTTGTGTACATACCTTTATGTGTGGGTACACGTAATCTGACATATTGAGGTATATCTTGGCTTGGTGTCAACATAGTTTTGTGGCAAAAAGACCTTGGCCGCTACACAGTTCAGTGCTTTTGGATAACAATGTTGATAGCTGATTTTTATCGACGTGGAACACTGCTCTTTATTCCAGGCATCTCCTTTGTTGGCTTTTTTTTCTGCTTGTACGTTTGCTGTATTTAATGTGAACAAACCCTTGTGTGTTTGTGGTCCTGCCATGATCCCGGCTGCATTATCTCATCACATCGCTCTTCTTACTTTATCCTTTCTGGTTATATAACAGTTGCAAGGAGTGGTTCTGGTTAACTAGAACAAGCGGTCATTGTATTGAAGCTGGCGCGGTACCAGGGAGGTGAGATAGGAGAGGGACATGTGCTATAAGAACATACGACATGAGCTGCCGTTGTGTATCAGCCAGCGTTCTACCCATTGTATCCGTCCTGTTTACTTAGCTATGGGTGTCCCCTGCAGGCATATTACAGTGAATTACTGAACCCATATCATTTCATACATTTATTTTACAAGTCTTGAAATATATTTGTATTGCTGTATACCTTTTTGTATATTTAAGTTTTATGGCTGATAACTTTATTTAGTATGTGTGTCATTCCTAATGAGAATTACATTTTTGTGTTTATCACCTTAACATCAAAACCAGGTTTGACCACGTTTTAGTGGATTTTCCACTTTTTCTCTTTATATTCAGATTGAGACCATGGTTATCATGAATGACTTTGTTTCCTCTGCTCTAGCGAGGTACCCCCATGAGATGCTTATATTATGTTCAGGTTAGAGGAGTTTTAATTGTGTGTTTGTTCACAATCATGTCTTATTTCAGGTTGAGAACATACATGGGGCTTTCAATGCCTTGGGAGGAGCCGATAGATTGGCTTCAAATGGTACGTAGACTTTGAGAATCTTTTACCTTTTGTACTTATACGTTGCTGACATGATGAGTTGGGTTCTGAATGCTAAAAAAAGAGGAAAACGGGGTGTCTCTACAATTATTAATTTATAACTTGAGGAATAATCCCATACTCCATAAAGACATCATCTTACTAAAATATGGTCCGTTCAAATGTCAAAAAGTGGATACAGCTCATCTTAATCATTTTTTTTTGTCCTTCTTCTTCTTAAAGGGACACCAGCCATCATATGCAGTTTAATACTGCTTGGTCACTTTAAATTTGTTGTCCCTTTTTGCAAATGCATGAAGGAATCCCCCATGGGGATTTGCCCTTTTCCACACCCTCCAACTAAACGCTGTGCAGTAGATGTGTTTGTCGGAACGCATCTCCATACACTTGATTTTTCTATGTCACCAAATGGATTAAAGGAAAAGCAAACCCCAGGCCGGCATTAAATCTAGTGCGGCCATGTGTGATCTGATGTCGTGTCCCCGGTTAAAGTAGACGTCGGGTTACCGTGTACACTATATAGAGTATCCATATGGTATATGCTGTATATATCGCTTAGGCTGATGACACTTCTAACGGCGAAATAGTGAAGTTATTCTTTGCTAAATTTCCTTTTACCTCTTTTTCCAGGGCTGGCGTCCCATGATTATATCCTAAAGATAGTGCCAACAGTATATGAAGATCTCAGTGGCAAGCAGAGGTTTTCATATCAATACACAGTAGCTAGTAAGGTGAGTACGTCTCTGTTTTGTCATATGTATGATGAAATTAATAGCCATCACAGGACAATGGCTGGCAAATAGTAAGCCTTATCCTTAAAACGCATTAATGCCAGCGGACAGGGAAGAATGACAAGACCTTAATGAAATCAAAACGTTCCTTCTGAGTTACGTAGTCGTGAGATGCTAAAGAAAGCCTCTTTTGTTCAGCGTATTAAATAGTCACTGTGAGTTTGATGCTATTATTTTCCTCCAATTTTTAGAGAGCTGAGATTATTAGCTTCTCAGAATAAAATTGCAGCCTGTCTGATCCACCTAATGTCAATATTCGATTGTATGGTAATGAAAATGATTATTTTTTCCCCCCCAGTGGTTTATATTTTACTAAAGGGTTGTTTTCATCATTTAGGAATACGTTGCATACAGCCACACGGGCCGAATTATCCCTGCCATCTGGTTCCGTTATGATCTAAGCCCAATCACAGTGAAATACACAGAGAGGCGGCAGCCGATGTATAGGTTTATAACTACGGTACGTAGACTTTTAAGAAAAGTTTAGAATATTCCTCTATTTAAAAAAAAAAAAAAAATGAATACATAGAGTGAAAATGGGAATTCTACAGTAGCCAGTAAAATGTTAAGTTCCTGGAATATTATAAGTTTTTTTTATTTGTTTTGCATTGTATGTTGTAATTTCACGTCATCGTTTTGCGCCGCAATATTTGTAAATATGCAGCTGTAACCCTGTACCCAAACTGACCCCAACAGTAGTCCTTGGTAAATTGCATCAGCTTTGGAGTTGCAGGTAGGTAGAAAATGAATGCTTTTGAATGTTGCGGGCAAGAGTAATATACCCTGCAGGCATGGACATAGCCAAAAACATTTTATATTGAAGAAAAACGGGTCTATATAAATGTTCCCCTTGCCAGAGTTCTTTTGCTCCATTAATTATCCCGGTTATGTAGAGAGAGATGTTGTTGGGGAGATGGAGGAAGACACCCAAGTCACAAGGTTCCATTTCAGGACCGCACTTCTGGTGGCCACCAGTAATGTCAAAGTTTACAGACTTGGTGGACTTGTCTCCAGGAGTACCTGCCTTGCTACATTTCATTATTTTCATGAATAAAAGTAATCAAGGGGTGTATATTTCGAAGTGTGCTCCATTGTCTAACTTTGTTTCAATCTTACCCTTTAAAATCTAAGTTTCTTTATTAGGATACTGAGGGGGGAAAAAACAAATGCTGAATTGGTACCATCCAACGTTTTAGCGAGAGCCATCCTTCAGCTATGCTGGGGGAGTTATTTTCTCACTGTGACAATATTTTTATTTTAAGAGTATGAGCATAGCATTTTGGGTCCATAAAAACTCTGTTTGGGACAGATCCCAGTAATGTTATTTCAGGAATTAAAGGTTCCTGTAATTGCGTCATGGAGCACTGTTCCCGAAATAGGACCTTTTATGATTTCAGCTCCCATGCCATGCCAGCTAATAAAAAAAAAAATGAACCCAGCGAGTAAAAATAAAACTTCAGAAGAAAGATGTTTATTTTATCCTATTTTTATTATTTTTCCGATGATCTGGTATTCCAAAGTAGTGAATACAAAATACAGTGTGTTTTTCTTCCCAAAACTTTGCTTTTTGTCTGAATTTTTATCTAAACAGATTACTTGGTAGCCCTAAATGTGGTGCAAACAATAAGATAACGGACATAGATACTGTCTTTTTGTATATTTTTTTTAATCTACATGTTCATTAAGTTGGTCATTTAAAACGGTTCCATCATCTATTCTTGAGTTCCATGCTATTTTGTGAAAAATGTACTAATTGTTTGACGGAAGAGGAAAGCTTAGGTTTCTGGGTAAGTGCCGCCTGTATCTCTCGTCTGTAGTGATTCTTTTGGCTCGGCTCCCTGCTTTTACTCCTTCTGCTTTCCATGCAAGCATCTTATCTTTGTCTTTGGATATTTCAAAGTCACAATCACGGTGGGGTTTAGTACACGCTCTGTTTTTCTTCCTGTCAGCCCTTCCCTAACTATGATCGTATAATCCCCATCTGCCAATGATCTACTTTGTTACTCAGAGAGAGGACACCGCTGGTGCCCCAAACAGATGGTGTCTGGGTTAATAAGGATGGAGAAGCACCTGCTGTTCGGACTGCTGCCTCATTCATAACATCGTCTTGCGTCCACGAGGCAGGCAGCGTATCTATTCACGTAATTAATTCACCCATCTTCCCCATTTAAAGGGGCGAACGGCAGGCACGGGAAAGACTGGGAAAAGAAAGGAGGGTTAAAGGGACTCCTTTTATATACGGGAATACAAAAAGCTTTTTAAAACCCTTGTTAAAATGGAAAGAAGAACAAAAGCAAAGCACGTACAAAAAGGGGACGTTTCCCAGGGCCGGTTAGACGGCTGCTTCCAGGCAAGAAGGAGGTAATTGGCTCCTTCAAATTCAAAAAGGCACCACGGGGCACAGGGCGGATGATGCCCTGTTGCCAATCCTGCCTCTAGTATTAACTTTAGTAAGTGGGGGCAGGTCTCGGACAGCTGGAGCTGGGAGAATCCTTTGTATGTATCTCAAGGTCGGTCTTTACACGTGGAGCGTGGAGATTATTATGAAATACGCAACATATATTCCATCAAAGTATTTCATTAAAAAAAGCATTAGAAATGTGCCATTCCAATCCATTTGCTCTTTTTTTTCTTAAATGTTCAGACCTCTTTTTGACTTTTTTTAATGTTTTTTTTTTTCTAATTCAATTACGAGGCTGTTTCCTACATCTGAAAAATATTACTTCTTGGGAGACTTAAACCATCTGTGTTCTTAATTGTTGCTTACTCGTTAATTTTCTGAAAGCAACAAAACATTGTCCAATAAATTAATTATCCACAACCACAAGTGCGATGAGTGGCAGTGGCTTTATTTTCCAAGCTTGTGGTCATGAATAGTTTACAACCTGGCTGAGAACGGGTGTCTGAAGTGTAGAGGAGATAATACAGCCTTAGCAATGACACATAAGTCCATATGTACTGTGTAATCGCCTTCTTATCTGCATTTACTGTGTCTCCTTTTACACTGCATAAGCCAACCCTCCGCTTCATGATGGTCACAGCGTATCTGCGGGATTGGTCTGAGAACTGAAGTGATCCCTAGTTCTCACACACCCTTATTCCAAGCTCTCACCCAGAATGCTTTGTGTTAACTTAATGACGGCATCTGTCCTGCCGACTGCATTGTGAATAACCCTGCCTACATGTGTTTATCAGATGGCGTGTCAGCTGGATCTCAAAGTCAAGACCTGAAAAGGATCTTGTTCTTCCAGCCGCACAATGATGCTTACCCTTGTCGTGAAAACAAATAACACAATATAACGATTTTGCATCTAATAAAAAAAAATAATACTTTTATATGTAGTGTGACATTTTGAGCCATGAAAGATAGTGTCTGGGACAAACTTAAAACCTGGCTGGCCGTATAACCTGCATAAACTATGGGATACAACGGGATTCTGGTGTAGGGATTCTGGTATAGGCAAGAAGGAAGGGAAAATAGGTTTAAATGATAATGACTATTAGAGGAGACTAGCATGGTGAGCTTTAAAGAATTGGCATTATGGTGACATCAAGAATAAAGGCATAAAAATATATACCTCGATCATGTATTATTTGTATATAATGTTCCAATTTTAAATGAGATTAAAATGTTCTCGCTCTGTCCTTAAAGCATAGTAAGGCTGTTAGTAGTCATGCAATTGCAGAACGGAAGCAATTGTTCTGACTAATGACGTGTATATAGATTTAAGTATACGGATTGGGGGTAGCACAGAATGAGACAGTTAAAATTGGGTTCTAAGATGTGTGGAGCTAGTGTTTGATATGAGTAGATCTGTCATATGATATGATAATACCATATGAATGTAATCTAGGAAAAAATGATATAAACTTTCCATGGGCTGTGTGTTCCCATGACTGCCTCAAATGTTCTATCAGAGCATGAATGAAGGGGAAGGTCTCCCCTGGGACTAAATGTCTCAATGCTGACATGTGAAAACAATCCCTAGATGAATTACGGGGATGGTGTATATGGTATTATTAGACATCTCGTGGTAAATAAGGCAATAGTAATGGATACATTCATACAGAGTTGAGAAAGCAGTACGCATGTTCGTTTAGCTAAATATACCGTCCATACTGAAATGGTAAAATGGGTGGACGGTCACGTATTCCTAACCGAATTCCAATTTGTTCTCCAGGGTTGCTTTAAGCCACAAGTGCCTCTTTAGCTATCTTTTTAAACAATTATGGTTAATACATTTAAGGCTGTTTGTCAACCCTTTTTTAGTACTGCTAATGGGAGGTTATGTTTCTCTCCTAAAGAAGTCCACCATGTCTCCCAAATGCCCCTGTTTAGTTGGACAGTCCCTTTTTGGATCCCATCCCTTTGTCCTTCTCCTCTCCCCTGAGCTAACATTTTGGGAGTTAAGATTTCTATGTAGCTGCTGCTACAGAAAACCCTGACAATGTTAGAACTTCCTGAGATTGAGAAGCTCTGATTTAAGGGAACTAAGAGAGACCAGGAGATCCAGGAGCACATAATTCCACTTTAAACAATAATTCCACTTTTTAGACTGTTCAAAAATGTTTATATACAACCAGTGGTTTCAGTCAATTTGACAGCATTTCTAATTAAACACAGGAGCTTATATAATTTTAACAAATGACATTCTATTTACATTTGTTACATACCATTTTGTAGTACGGCTGTCTTGATGTCATTTTCTAAATTATCTTGAAAAATGATGAGGATATTTAAGTCTTTATTACCTCACCCCGCATTGCTAGCAATAGGCCCCAAATGCATTCATCACCATTCTTGGAAGCAAAAGACCAGGCATGCAGGCCTATACAATTTGTATCACTGGCCACCTGTGTTGCCATTACACATTTTGCACGGCCTCACCTCTGCCTCTCGGTTTAAGGGCACACCCCACCGCTAACTTGCGGAAAATACACATTAAGATCTATTTTGCAAACCTTTTCCAAGTATATGAGTTGTACACCCATTGGACGAGTAAAGGCCCAGTAACCGGTGGTACATTCTACCTGGGCGCTACACCAAGCATGGCTGCCGTCCTCTATGCTGAGGTCTAGGATACAACATATCCCATTGCTCTACTGTTTAACAACACAGGGTGCTGGGTCCAGTTGCTATGGAGACTCCCAGATAGCCACAAACCACCATATTGTAACTGGGCCGTTAGGGTTAGGGATCTGCTCCAGGTTACAATCCAGAGGGTCTGTCTAGGCCAGAATATTGCACTCCCTGTAGACGCTTTAGCGTTTTGTAGTGTAAAACACTAAATTACATAAACCTTTTTCTTAATGTTTTTTTTTTATTTGTATTACTGAAGAAATAACAAAGAATGGTGTTTATGATGGAGTACTAGATTTGGATTCTATTGAGCCTATACTTTGGGAAAAGATCCTTGAATCTGCTAATTTGTTCATAAATTGCTTATTCTAGTATTAAGTCATTTCAAGGTTTTGGAAGATTCCTGCATTACAGGTCAGAAATTAATTTCCCTTGCCATTCCAGGTGGCACATGAGAAGAAGGCTCCGCCTACCAGGTAGGGCAGGAAACACTATAAAAAAAGGACACCTCCCCCTTCCTCCCCAGTGTTGTTTCCTGCCCTACTCAGGTAGCGGTTAGGCTGAAGCTTACCTCCTTTTTTGTTTTCTGGAGCCCCGGGGGGGCGTCCTCTCTCTCCGACACCCGATAGTGATCCCGGTGGATCCAGGGTGATGCGGCAGCCTCGGAGGCTGTAATTCCGCGGTAATCGCGGTAACACGAGGCTCAGTCCTCGTTATACGCTGCCCACAGCCCAGGGGGCTCACTGGGAGGTGCATCCCCGGGCTCCGGTTCCCTCCGTCCCGGGGAGGGGGAATCCTCAGCGCGCGGCACGGCAGGAGAGCGCTCCGGCGCGAGCAGGTTTCTTTAGCCGGCTGTGCCGGTCTCTCGGCACCCGGCTTTATTATCTCCTCTCTGCAATTACTCCGGCTCACGTCCGGGGTCACGAGAGGTCAATTGACGAGGAATTTCCGGATGTGACGTTTTCCGGGCCTGGGCGCCTAAATGCCTCTATAAAAACGCCAGAATGGGTAAGATCTTTCCATGCTCTTCGACCTGTACTGTTCTATTGGATATTTTTATTCTTCTTTTGTGCCTGCCTGTGCCTGAGGACTGTATATTGCCTTTTCAAGTAGGTGTTTTCTCTCCTGGTTTTGAGGGAGTTTTCTATGACCTATTCCATTGCTTTCTGATGTTATAATTTTTGTGTTTTTCCCCTCAGTTATGTCAGACAAAAATCCAGACATCCCTTCTGAGGCCTCCCCACATAGGAAGTCTGTGGGGAAAACGAAACATAAAGCCTGCTCATCCTGTAAAAAGACCCTACACGACCCTACGGCCAAAATGTGCAGCTCCTGCTCTCGGCCTAAAGATGTTTCTACTTCAGAATTTACCTCCTGGTTGAAGGGGGAACTGCAGTCCACCTTTGACTGTTTTCGCGCCATGGCAAGCTCCGCTCAGGGGCCGGTGTCTCAGCATCATCTTTTCCAGCAGGGTCCTCCAAATGTTCTACCAGATACCCTGGAAGATTATTCGGCACCCTTTTCTGAATACGACTACAAGTCTAATGACCCCCAGTCTTCGGATGAGGAGGGGGAAGTTAAAGAAGAAACCTTTTTCTTTCCAGTCGAAGAAACGGGGAAGCTCATCTCTGCAGTCAGATCTACTCTAAATCTACAGGATGATATACCAGTTTCAAAACCGGATCCTTTTCAGGGTCACTCCAGGAAGCCACAGACCTTTCCAGTTCACGACTCACTTTCGGCCATTATCACGGAACAGTGGAAATATCCGGACCGGAGATTCTTCACGTCTTCCAGAACCAAAAAGCTGTTTCCCTTTGATGGCAAGTATTCTGAGGCCTGGGAAGTCCCGAAAGTAGACACCGCAGTAGCCAAGGCTACGAAGAAAACAGCCATTCCGATGGAGGACGCGTCCCACTTCAAAGACCCCATGGACCGGCGGGCTGAGAATGCCACCAAGAGGGCTTTTGAGGCAGCAGCGGCGAACTTTCGTCCAGCCATTGCAATAGCGTCAACTTCTAGAGCCATTAAGATCTGGCTCCAACAAGCGGTGGAAGATCTGGCAGCTATCCCAGGGTCTGAACAGGTCGCTAGAAACCTGTCCGACACCTGCCTAGCTATTGACTTCATCTCCGATGCTTCCATTGAATCTGTCCGTACATCTGCTAAAGCTACGGCACTTTCTGCGGTTTCTAGACGAGCGCTCTGGCTCAAGTCGTGGTCTGCAGATAACGCCTCTAAACACAAGCTGTGCAGCATTCCGTTCCAGGGGAACCACCTCTTCGGCAGCGACCTTGACACGATTCTAGAATCCACCACGGGCGATAAGCACTGGTTACCTCAGAGGAAGGGACCACCGCGTTTCAGGTCCAATTATTTCAGAGCTCCAAGAGACAGGGAGTCCTACAGGCCCTCAACATCAAACCAAGATTACCAGTCCTTTCGGGGTAAACCCTACGCAAGAGGTAGATTCCAGAGAGGAAGAGGCAGAGGCAGGGACGGCAAATCAGGGAAGTTTTGACGCCAGCAGGTTTCAGGTAGGGGGCAGGCTATCCGATTTCCTGCATGCCTGGGAAGAGATCACCTCAGACCCCTGGGTCCTTCGCATCATCAATCAAGGCTATGCTCCGGAGTTTACTCACCTACCTGCCCAACAATTCCTGCTGTCCATGCCTCCCGCAGATCCTTGGAAAAGAGCGGGTTTTTTCTCCACACTCAACAACCTTATTTTCGAAAGGGCTCTGGTCCCGGTGCCTCTTCAAGAAGTAGGAGAGGGAACTTATTCCCACGTCTTTGTCGTACCCAAACCATCCGGGAAATTCAGACTAATAATCAACCTACAGTTGGTAAATGCCTGCATCAGATACAACAGGTTCCGGATGGAATCCCTGAAGTCCGCCACGGAGGTTATTTCATCGAGGGACTTCATGGTCACTATAGACCTGCGAGATGCCTATCTACATGTCCTCATCAGAGAAGACCACCAAAGATTCCTCCGTCTGGCCGTTCCACTACCTCAAGGGATTCAGCATCTTCAGTTTCGGGCGCTTCCCTTTGGAATTGCTTCAGCACCACGGATCTTCACAAAACTCATGTCAGTCGTCGTGGCCTTCCTGAGGCAAAGAGGCATAAAGGTGGTCCCATACCTGGACGATTGGCTCCTGATAGCAGCTTCGGCATCATTGCTCCAATCTCATCTAGAATTTTCCCTCAGGACGCTCCACAACCTGGGATGGTTAGTGAACTCCCTAAAGTCAAAGTTTCTGCCAAACAGACGTCGGTCTTTTCTGGGAATGATCCTCGATTCAGAAGTACAGAAGACGTTTCTCCCGCAGGACAAGATCCTAAGATTCCGGGAATTCACTCATACGGTCCTACAGTACAAGTCAGTGTCCCTCAGATCCGTCATGTCCTTGCTCGGTCTCATGACCTCCTCCATCCCGGCGGTTCCCTGGGCACTGGCTCACGCAAGACCCCTTCAACAATTTTTGCTGGATCACTGGGATCGCTCCAAGACATCCTTATACAAGAAGGTCCGGCTTTCTCCCCTCGTTCGGGAGTCACTCCGTTGGTGGCTGTCAACCAAGAATCTTTCGCAGGGTCTCCCTTGGCAGACCAGAGATTGGGTGGTAATCTCCACCGACGCCAGTTTGACAGGCTGGGGGGCTGTCATGGGAAGCCATCTTGCCCAGGGATCCTGGTCTCCCCAAGAATCAAGCCTACACATCAATTTTCTAGAGCTGCTGGCGGTCTGGAGGGCTCTAAGGTTCTGGTCTCCAACCCTGCGACACAAGGCCATAAGGATCCTTTCAGACAACATCACCGTGGTGGCCTACCTTTCCAAACAAGGTGGCACCAGAAGCAGACGCCTGCAGACCCTGACTGCTCAGATCTGCAGATGGGCGGAGTTCAATCTCTGCACTCTCTCTGCGGTTCATATCAAGGGGTCTCTGAATCAGGAGGCGGATTACCTCAGCAGGAACTCAGTACCTCCAGGAGAATGGTCCTTAAACAAAAAGGTCTTCGCCCTTATAACAAAGAAATGGGGCACTCCTCAGATAGACCTGATGGCCACACACCTGAACGCTCAGGTAAAGGAGTTTTTTTCCCTTTCACCAGTCGGTCATCCCCGAGCACTGGAAGCTCTCTCGCAGGCCTGGGATTTCGACCTCGCATACATTTTTCCTCCGCTTCCCCTTATCTCCAGAGTTCTCCGGAAAATTCGGGGAAACCCCCAAAAAGTCATCCTGGTTGTTCCTTTCTGGCCTCGCAGGATCTGGTTCTCGGACCTTACAACCTTGTCCATAGACGAACCTTTGCTTCTTCCTCAGGTGAAGGACCTTCTCATTCAAGGTCCTGTTCTCCACCCAGATCCATCCCGATTCAACCTCTCTGCATGGCTTCTGAAAGGGAGATCTTGTCCTCCAAAGGATTAGCTACATCTGTGGTGAACACCATTCTCTCCAGCCGCAAAAATTCTACGGCCACCAAGTACCAAAAGGTTTGGGAGACATTCATCGCCTGGTGCAATGTGCATGAAGTATCCACTCCATCTATCCTCGAGGTGCTGCGTTTTTTTCAAGATGGCT
>VKOC01017978.1:0-41109 GCA_009364415.1 Spea multiplicata
CGTTTCGCATCGGTGCTGCTACGGAAGCGGCGCGTTTGGGGTTGGGAGATGAGCTGGTTAAGAAGATTGGGCGCTGGGAATCTGTTCGGTTCAGATCTTATTTGCGTCCGGATCGTTTATTATGATTGCTGACTGATGGTTTTGTTGCTGTTCCTTCACTCTCTCCCCTTCAGGTTTGTTGGTGTGGATCATCAGACACTCTTTTGTGTTCTGGGCCAAGAGGAGAGCTGCAGTTCGTGCCAATGGCCTTCAGCTGGGCTTTCCTGCGGACCGGATCAGAGTGATGTGGTTTGGGTATCGGGGATATGCGTGGAAGGAAGTGTGTGGTGAGCTTTGGCGTATGTTGGGGGCCGGAGGTTCACCGGATTTTGTGTTGCTGCATGCAGGAGGTAACGACTTGGGTCTGGTTCCGCAGCGGGAGTTGGTTCGGCAGATGAAGCAGGACGTTGATCGGCTTCGTGCATTGGTTCCTGGGGTGACGGTGATTTGGTCGGAAATGGTTCCGCGATTCTGTTGGCGTTATGCTAGGGATCAGGTGGCCCTTGCTCGTTGCAGGGGCAAAGTTAATAAGTTGATGTCGACGTTCATTCGTCGGCTTGGTGGTGTGGTGGTTCGGCACCGTGAGTTGGAGTCTCTGGTGCCAGGGTATTTTCGTGGTGATGGGGTTCATCTATCTGATGTGGGGCTAGATTTTTTGAATCTTGGTTTTCATGAAGGTATTGTTCGGGCCCAGTTTCTTAGGGGTGGCGGAGCTCAGACGGCTTGAGGTGTCAAGGTCTGGCTTGTGGCGGGGCTGGATTGGTTAGGTGGGGGGTAGAATGGGGATGTTTTGGTTGGTTATGGTTGTCTGGTTGGTATGGTTGGTTCGTTTTGGTAGGTTTCGAGCTGGTCTGTGGCTCAGAACCTGGGGTGGTAGGGGTATCTCGGTATGCCCCTACTGTTGGTTTGGTGTTAGTGTGCACCTCACTGTGGTAGTGAGGTTTATATGGTATAATTTGGGGGGTCATTGTCTATGTGTTGATATGTGGGGAATGTGTAAAGGTTATATTGTGTTATTTGTGGTGGACAATGACTTATTGTTTGGTATGTTATATATATGTTAATATATATATTTATTCTGTTATGGTTTATAATAAAGCTGTGGACAATTATTTTCCATCATATCTGTGTGGTCTCCATTATTTGGGTTCACAGCGGGGTAAATGTTTGGTGTTTCTTCTCAAGCCCTATCTCGACGATGCGCCTGTCAAGTTAAAACAAATCCACGGCACGTTGTGTATGTAACAAAGTCATATGTGCAATTTTTTCCTATGGAGAAGTAGATGGTAAAGTAGACAACATATTCAAGGAAAGCCACTAAGGAGGCTGTAATGTGTAGACACGGTGCTCCATAGTATATATTAGACTTGCGCATTCGTCTTCGGGCGGACATGAAAACGAACACGAAGAGTGCGTTTTTGTGTTGGTTACGAAGACACGAAGAAGAGAAGTGCCGGTAAAACGTCGCCTTCGTCTACTAATCCCCCCGGTCCCTTCCCCATCTAGCCTACCTTATCTTCGCGGCAGCGCAGGAGCTGACGGAAGCGGAAATCCGCAGGTTCGCCGTCAGGGGTTACAGGGCAGTAACCAATTGGTTGATGCCAGAGGAAGACCCTGTAGGTGACCAATAGGCTCACTCGCACGGTCTTTTTAACTCCTGACAGCGAACCTACGGATTTCCTCTCCAGTTAACCCCTGCGATGCTGCGTTAGATAACGGGAGCAGAAATCCGTAGGTTAAAGGGCCGTGCAAGCAACCAATAGGCTCACTCGCGCGTCCCCTTAACTCCTTAAGGTGCAACCTGACCACTGGTTGGTATTCACAAAAAAATAAATAAAACAACCTGGGACCCTGCTGCAACAGTTAACAAAGTCGCTGGTACGGACATTTAACTGATACAGCAGGGACACCACTGGTCTCCCTGCCGGACAAGTTGCTGCATTAGGAGTTTAAATGTCCGTATGAGCGACTCTATTGGTCGACAGCAGGGGGCCATCGACCAATGGTTGATGGCAGACGAGCCCCCCTGCTGGCGACCAATAGAGTTGCTCATACGCACATTTAAACTTCTGGCGCCAGAGCTGCTGCGGTACGCGTTAACCCCGTATTAACCCCTTATAAAAAATGAACACGAAGAATGTCCACGAATGTTCACCCGAAGAGAAGAGAGGAAAGGGCGAAGAATTTTTTTTTGCTGAAGACGAGCACGAAGACGAAGAGCCCCTTGGTGCCCAAGTCTAGTATATATCGGCCGGTTACAAGGAGATCAGAAATCTCCCCAACTGTCCATTGGAGCAGGGGTATGCCAAGGAGCCGATCACCCAATACCGCAACCTGCCCCTGGTTACGCAGCCAAGGGGCCAAGACCAAGATAGACCACTGGCTCTATGATCAATCTTACACGTAAAAGAATATTTAAAAAATTATTTACATTGCTGTGAAATATACTTGGTAATTTTCACCCTTTTTTGCCTACATGGGTAACAAAAAATGATGGAACTCCCCGCTTTGCAGTGGCGGAACTACCGTCATACGCCGGCGCTCAGCAGTGAAGCGCCGGCACCCGAACAACGCCTCAAACGCTTCCACACAGAGTTGAAATGGTAAGTACCGGGGGGGTGGTAGATTCTGAGAAGGGGGGTTAAGGGAGGGAGAGGGGAGATCCTGAGAAGGGGGGTTAGGGAATGAGAGAGGAAGATCCTGAGAAGGAGGGTTAGGTGAGGGAGAGGGGAAGATTCCTGAGAGGGGTTAGGGAGGGAGAGGGGAGATCCTGAGAAGAGGGGTTAGGAGGGAGAGGGGAGATCCTGAAGAAGGGTTTAGGGGGGAGGAGGGGAGATTCCTGATAAGGGGGGTTAGGGAGGGAGAGGGGAGATTCCTGAAGAAGGGGGTTAGGGAATGAGAGACGAGATCCTGAGAATGGGGGTTAGGGAGGGAGGAGGGAGATCTGAGAAGGGGGGTTAGGGATGAGAAGAGGAGATCCTGAGAAAGGGGGGGTTAGGGAGGGAGAGGGGATCCTGAGAAGGGGGGTTGGAGGGAAGGAGGGAGATCCGGAACAAGGGGGTTAAGGGAGGGAGAGGGGAGATCCCTGAGAAGCGGGGGTTAAGGGAGGGAGAGGGGAGGATCCTGAGAAGGGGGGTTAGGGGGTGGAGAGGGAGATCGTGAGAAAGGGATAGATGTTGGGGGTGGGGGGCCCTTAACAGATTCTCGCACCGGGGCCCTGAAGTTTCTAGTTATGCCCCTGCCGCTTTGAGAATATTACAATAAAAGCATAACCATAAACTTCCCCAAGTTGTCTCTCATTTGATTTCTCCACAACAATAGAGAGGATCTAAAAGGTGCCGTTTCATTTACACAAATAATTATTTCCCTTTTTATGGAAAACAACCAATCCATGCCGCCTTCTGAGTCACCTGACAATTAAGCATTCCCTGAAGAAATCAGAGGAATAAGGTAATATTTAGATGACAGAAGATATATTTCTGGGAAGGGTATGTACATTCTATAATGCTAGGAATGATGTCCCCAATGCTGCATTTATTTGTGTTAAAAAAGCAGAGGAGGTACAGAACTTTAGCTAGCTGATCTCTTTAGCAGGAGCTGCTGATCTCTTCTGACTGGCACAGAAAATGCCATTCATTTCGATAAACCTGCCATGTTTTCTGAAAACATTATCTACATTCTAAAAAAAATATTAATTGGCATTTTGAAGGTGCGGTTCCACTTTTTCCAGACAATACATCAATGAATTAATTAAAATGTACAGGTCTTTTTGTTCCCTATGAAGGATAAGCATATTAAAAACATCAGGAAAAGATTTTTACACGCTTTTTCATTTCCTCTAGTAACAGATCAGTGCCTGGATTTGTGTCACATGACAATATAGTATCCCTGGAAAAAAAATATGAATGATTCATTCATTATTGATGTTTCTGATGCTGCATTTATTTGTGAAAGTGTTACATTTAGAACGTATGTGGGACAGAACGATTAAATGTAACCCAGATCACCTGTTTTTTCTGTGCTATTATTCACATACGATTGTGTAGATCCCCAAACCAGGTCCCTTTCCTCCTTATGTACCGATACGTTCCAGTGTGTGTTAATGTTATTGTCAGTTCCGTATGTTGTCCGGTTTGATGTTAAAATGCTACAGAATCTGCATATGATATAGAAATAAATGAAATGAGATAAGCATGGTTTGTAAAATTATTAGAATAGGTATCCTGTATGTGCAGTAATTAATCAGTGAGCGCAGGTTCCAAGGATTCTTATCATCGTAGCATTCACTGGGAAAATATGCAAAGTGATTGTTTAGCAGTTTGCACAAGTGCATTATACGTGTTATTTTTGTAGTGTGATTAGTGCATGAATAAAATGAAAAACATCATCAATTATTTTTCTCCAATCTTGGGTTCAATTCAATGAACTGTCCAAAAAGTTAACCGGCATACACACCCCAAATGTATACTCACCGGCATACACACCCCAAATGTTTAACTCACCGGGCATACACCACCCCAAATGTTATAGCTCAACCGGCATGCCACCCCAAATGGTATACTCACCGGCATTACACAACGCCAAAATTTATACTCACCCAAGTATACACACCCCAAATGTATACTCCACGGCATACACACCCAAATGTATACTCACCGGCCATACACACCCCAAATGTATTAAACCACCGGATACACCACCCCAAATGTATACTCACCGGCATGCACACCCCAAAATTGTATACCTCACCGGCATTACACACCCCGAATGTATACTCACCGGCATGCACACCCCAAATGTATACTTCAACCGGCATACACACCCCTAATGTATACTCACCGGCATGCACACCCCAAATGTGTCCATAGGGGGTTACTGTGACCAAGAGGTA
This sequence comes from Spea multiplicata, assembly GCA_009364415.1. Taxonomy (NCBI): domain Eukaryota; kingdom Metazoa; phylum Chordata; class Amphibia; order Anura; family Pelobatidae; genus Spea; species Spea multiplicata. The sequence goes on from VKOC01017978.1 coordinate 4,931, forward strand.
AGAGGGTATAGTTGTAGACACCAGACAGCAAGGGTGAGACTAGGAAACGTGAGACTAGGAAACGTGCGGTAGCAGTATGTTGGAAGCAGGGGTTAATCTAATCAGTCGAATAGGCTTCCCTAATGAAGTGGCTTTTCAAAGGTTGGGACAGCTCTTGAGAAGTCTTGTATGTGGTAGGTAGGGATTAGACCAGAGACAGGCAAAGATCATCAGAAGACCATATGGACAAAATAGGTGGACACAAGTAATTTTTCAGTAATAAATAGAAACACGTTAATGCAATGTGCTGGTAATCTATTGAAAACATTTCCAAATGGAATCAAAATGACAAAAATGAATCTTCTCTTGTGAGGGTCAGGCTAGTAAACCAAACACTTCCTACTCCGAAATCCAACCAGAGGATGCTGTGGTTATTCTGTTTGTTGTAGCTAAACCTGTTAATCGTGTGGTGAATGTATGGTGAGAAAAGGAAACTGTAAAAAAAGGAAAAATAAACAAGACGGATACATTTATGTGCAATGCAGATTCCGAACTAGTCGAAGACTGCTTTTTTTACCGAGCAATTTTAAGCCCAAATAAATTATATGTATATATTTATTCCAAGATTTATAAACAGTGTAAATTAATTTATGTTTTTTCACCGCATTTACCAGCAGAGACTTTTAGCTGTTTTAAATAGTCCATTTAGGTGGGGAGCCGGCCACAAGCCCCGGGTCTAGTCACATTCTGTGTCCTCTGCTTCTGAGCCTCGACTAATAATTGTCCGCTACCCTCCTCATTTATTTGGGATTAAAAAATTGCTTGGAATCTTCATTAAATATAAATATATATTATATATATATTTATGTATACGGTATATATATATATATATATATAAAGCCATTTTCTTTGAACTATCCCAAGTCAATGAGGTTCTGCACAGCTTAGTTTTTTTGTAAATTTTGCACATTTTTGGGGGCTGAGATTGTAGTATAAAATTAAACAGTATCACTTTTTCATTGAAGAAAGATGAGCAATAAGACAGAAATAAAACTGTTATCTTTCTTATCGAAAGGGTGAAGGAAATGTAATTGTGTAACCCTTGCAAAAATGGTTAGTAATTATTTGTGGGATATTGCATTGTAAATGTTTTATTCTGATAGGGAATTGACACTGCATTTATGAGACTATAAAAGTGAGAGGGGTCATTGTATTGCACAGAAAAGATGAATTCCGTTGCAGACATGAACGTGTTGCAGATGAAAGTTGGCTTTCTATGCTTTCTGTTATGCAGCTTCGCAAACTGCTTTCCCATATCAGATCAAAATAAAAATGACTCAAGGTCGGCGTCCGATCCTGATCTACAGTTCGCAAAGGTGAGTAAAATTATTAATATTCGGGTCAAAATTGAACAAAAATGTCTGCATTGTATTGCACAAAAGAAAATTAGAAAAAAATGAACATTTCTTGTTTTTGTTGTTGAAATTTAGGCATTAAGACGATACCTTAAAAATACATAACTTTGTTCATAAAAGTTTAAAAAAAATGGACAGATTCTAATGAAAACATTATTCACGGAATCAGTTTTTTCACCTGTGATGTAATAATGTGGGGATAGCTGCACTGAAGAATAGACCGGGTTAATAAAATAATAATAATAATAATAATCCCAGGCGCTCTGTTATACTACAACACAGGTCTATACAATTATATTATACATTTAAAAGCAGAATATGTCCTTTTTCGAAAGATTTTCTGTATTTTTTCTGATTATTTTCCTTTTTGCTTTACTTTTTCATGCATAGGTATATCTGAATAAATTCTACACGCTGCCCCAAAGCAAGAGAAGCGCTGGATCCATTGAAAGTCAGCTGCAGGCAATGCAGTACTTCTTTGGTTTGACGGTTACTGGAAAACTTAACATTCAAACCTTAAATCTGATGCACCAGCCGAGATGCGGGGTCCCTGATGTGGCGCAATACAAAGTTATCCACAAGACAATAACATGGCCTTCAAACATTATAACATACAGGTAATGTACAGCGCTACGGAATATAATGGCGCTATATATAAAATAATAATAATACTAATAATGCAGAGGGGATGCATGGTTTTGTGTCTATTATAATAGTGTAGTATTACGTATATTATATATGTGCTTGCGGGGCTGTTATAAATTAGTTATTCCACGTGACGTATACATAAAGGAGAATTGTCCAAGCTATTTATTTTAATAGAGAAAAATTATTTCACAAAACAAGGGCTGATTTGGTTGTAGAGAAGATCAAGTGGAGGTCAACGGCCTTGAGATCTCAAAAGAATAATGATGTGACGAGTCCTTTAATGCAGTCTCCTTGTCTCCAGCTGATTGCGCACTGTGTTCTCAGTTGACATGAGGATACACCTCTTCTAACGTATACATGTTACATCGGGAGTCTTTGTGTCTGCGCGTTTATGGAATGAATCAGAACGCGATGTGCGGTCAGCGAGAGATAAGGAGGCCTGACATCCCTCCTTCCCCTGTCTGCTGGATCGCTGTAACATCTCGTCACATTCACACCCAAGACAAGAAAAATAACGTATACATAGCTCAGCACAGAAATCACTTGTATTAAACAAAAAAATTATATAAATATAATTTTTTTGTATTATTCCTGATAGGAAAGGTGCAAAATATTTATTTAACTAAGGAATGCAAAATAAGGGTCATCCTGGCCAACTTCTATTTCTCGATATGTTATTTTGACTCTTTGCACAGATTATCGGAAGGATACTGGTGTTTTATTTTATATATATAAAAAAAAATAAAACGTAAAAGTTTTGCAGCTTGTACAGTATCATGATTTCTTTGGCAAATCCATTTTGCCAGTAGCTTTAACCATAATATCGGTTTTAATTGATTTACGCCACCCAGTACAAAATGTATATTTTAATAACACTAAGCAAAGGACAATCAAGAATATTGAGATTTAAATATGCCTATAAAAATCTGAAAAACAATTTTCAAATATTTTATGTAGTAATATTTAGAGCAATGGTAGCCACAAGTTAGAATCATCTTACGATGTTAATGAGTTAATGAGTGAAGGAAACACTTATAAGCTTTTAGGTTTCTGTTGAGTTCAGCCATCCCGGGCTGAATTGGAAACAATTCGACTAATTCTGTGATATTTATTTTTACTTGGTGATAAAAAAAACCTTGTTGGGTTCTGCCAGAAAATAGTTTCTAAGTCAGCAGTCTTTAAACTCTTTAGAATCTTACGTCTGGATTGTTGCCAGGCCATTTGGTAGACTAGAGTTGTGCCAAGACTTTAATCGCAGGAGGAAAAGGCCCAGGACTTAATGTTGGCCATGCTTACTCCCACCCAGCCCTGACCATTGTGACTGGACTTCTGCTACGGTTTATCCATTTTATACTCAACTCTTTTATATTGGATACCTAAGTCCATAATAAATAATGAAAAGGCCCATAGTGTTTCCTACAGAGTCTTGGGGTAGGTTGATTCTGCCCTGATCGGGCTTGTTCCCATAACCTATAACTGTAGGGTTGCGCACCTTTTTTGGGAGGAGAAAGTACAATCTATGCTGTATATTACCGTTTTTGAGACATTTTTATAGGCCTTCTGATAAATATTAAGTTGGTGGCACTCGTAAGCTTGTCCATGCAACTCCACCGAACACAGTAGAAGGTTTCACAGTTCTCAAGATTGTAAACTTGCGAGCCGGGCTCTCTCCACCTAATGTATCGGTTTGTCTTACTCTGTCAATTCTAGTCTTGTCGTACCCCTTGAATATATGTATTGTATTAATCGCTGCCTAAATTGTTGGTTCTATATAAATAAAAGAAAATAATAATAACAATAATATTGAAAAATGCCATTTGGACCAACCATGGCACTATTGCCGTGTCACGTGGTCACACAATGCAGAAGTGTATAATACCGTGTTATAGATTGAGGTAAAACGTTTCTTGTTTCAACTGTTTTGCATTGTATAGAATTGTTAACCACACGCCTGATCTCCCACCCGCACAAGTGACGCAGGTCATTCGCAGCGCTTTGAAGGTTTGGAGTGAGGCGACCCCGCTAGACTTCATTCAGCTCCACGATGGAACGGCTGACATAATGATATCGTTTGGTGCGCAAGGTAAACACAAATAAAGTCATCTTTCTATGGTTACTTAACACGTGTACAACTAAGAGAATAACAGGATATTGACTTTAAAATTTAGAACACGGAGACTTTTTCCCGTTTGATGGAAGTTTTGGTATATTAGCGCACGCTTTCTCTCCTGGAAAGGACATTGGTGGAGACGTCCATTTCGATGAAGATGAAACATGGACAATGACCGCAGACGGTAAGTTGTAAATGAAATGTAATGAACTGTCACATAAATTAGCTCCATTAAATATATTAATTAAAACTACATTTAATTCAGGTTTATGGTGTTCTGTCTATCATTTTGGGAATGCTTGGCTTAAAAGTAAAGGATTATCTTATCTCAGCAAACAAAACTTGCACTCACTTCTTTGCACATCAATTGCCATAGTCTCACTTTCCAGTTTAATGGGGCGGAATAGTTATGCAGATTCTAAAATAGTAGAAGGGGAGCTGTCACAGATCTTATCATAACTAAATCTATTAAGTAAGTAATTTAAACTACCAACAAGTAACTTCTGCTTAACAAGTAGTAGTGCAGAGATAAGGTAATGGGACGGAATAATCATGCAGATCCTGAGAATACTTTTTTCCCCCAGGTATATATATATATATATACACACACACATTATATATATATATATATATATAATATTTATATATTATATATACAGACACTACCATTCAAAAGTTTGGGGTTAGCTGTTAATTTCTTTTTCGCTGTAACATAATTGCTAAAGGGTTTCAAACGATCAATTCGCCTTTTAAACTTAAACTTGGATTAGTGAACAATGTAACACAGGAGTGATGGGAGTGATAAAGGGCGCTTATGAATATATTACATTAAAAATCACCAGTTTCCAGCTCAACATTAACAACGTTTGCGCTGTATTTCATCCATTTTCATGATCCATTTTATGTTATTTTAATGGACAAAATGGTCCTTTCTTGAAAACAAACATTTCTAAGTGACCCCAAATTTTCGAACTGGAGAGTATATTCATTAAATCTGTAAAGACAGTTTGTTTAATTTATAGAACCGCAAACAATAGAATCTGGGAAAAGTTTAACAAGTATCTAAGATATGTATATGTTATATTTTAATGATCAGGTATAATGTTCTTTACATCCTGTAAAATGTAGAATTGGGGAAAGTGCTTTTTAACATAATTCTTTTCCAGGGTCCAGCTTATTTATTGTTGCTGTGCATGAGTTGGGTCACGCTCTGGGACTAGACCATTCCAGCAGTCCTACTGCCCTCATGTTTCCGCTCTACAAGTACGTCAATTTAAAGGACTATTCCCTTCCAGCTGAGGACATCCTGGGAATACAGCAGCTATATGGTAAATACATGTTGCAAAATGTCACAAGCACATGCCAGCAAATGACGATGAGTAACTTCTACTTTCTTATATAGTATTAGTTAAATGGCATTATTAATAATATTAATAGCACCCTTACTTGTTATCTGCTATAAAAAACTGATTACATATTCATTATTCTTAATCTATCCCCAGATGATTGGTGGATTTTAGGGAGTTCTAATGGAAAGCTATACAGACCAGTCTCACCCCTTTCTATCACCTGCCACTGATGTTAAAGATAGCTATGCCCTCCATTATTCGTCTCTTGTCCCTTGTTCCCACTTTGACGTACAGTTTTAACTTCTATCCCTGTCTCTTTCCCTTTGTATTCCCTTGTCTCTTCAATAACTTCCACCACTTCCCATCTCCTCCCCTACACCCTCTGTCCAGCGGATCCATGGACCTCACGCTCCATTACTTGCACAAATGTTCTTGACAGTCGGAGGAGATGATATCGTTTTATCTACCTGGTAGTCTCATGTTGGGCACATAGGAGTCTATGTTGGGTACCTGGGAGTCTCATGTTGGGCACATAGGAGTCTATGTTGGGTACCTGGGAGTCTCATGTTGGGTACCTCTCGGAATTGGGGGATGATTCACTTTCTCAGTACTAGACCTACCATGTGTGTTTACTCATTTGGAAATTTTGTTTTATCCTATGACATTGAAGCAGGACGACCAAGTGATCTGTGAAATGTCATTCGCTCAATATGAGTGTTTTTTATGAACTTGCTTTTAACCCCTTAATGACAAAGCCCGTACATTGTTTTCAATGGGTTTAGGGACCGCCCATTGTCCTTAAGGGGTTAATCAGAAGTAAGGTAGAGGTTCCTTCAATATTGATTATACTGTCCATTTTCCCACTGATCTCTCTCTTTAATTCTATTAACATGCCTTCCAGACTTAAGTCCAAACTCATCAGAACAGGACGGAGTCAGAATGCATGGCTGGCACTATGATGTCATGTCAATCCCTCCCACCCTGTTTCGTGTCATCATACCACTCTTTTCCCACAGCAGTCCTATGTTTCTCACTTTGACATAAAAACTGCGGTGTGGATATGCTGTGACCATAGCCGTGGCCTGATGGGATTTTACTCTAGAGAGACAGTCATCGCCACATTACTGCTGTGACTTTCCAAAAAAAATTAGACTGATGACAAAAAACCCCTAGGCAACACTGACCAGCATCTGGCGAGGCTTCGTCGAATATGACCACTAAATGACAGTTCTAGTCTATTTGTCTGGGCGTGATCCCCTGCCGAAAGCGGTCAGCCTGCCCTTATGCCTCATCTAAGTGTACGTTTGGGTATTAGTCGAGTGGATATAAATGTAAACACAGAGTTTAAACAAAAAATGCAGTTTTTTCACTGCCTGAAGACATCTGCAGGCTCCAAGTGTGTTTAAAATCTCTGTTAAACCCAGGAAACTGTAATACAAATACAGCTCCAAACAAAATACAATGTGGCTTCATGATGTACACATAAGAACATCATTGCCGGTTATCACATGAGAATCTAATTACTACTTCTCAGAAGCAAAGCAGTGAGCAAGCCTTTAAAAACAGCTGACGGATCTGCCTGGCTTGCGTTGGGTAGAGTTCCTCGGTAACTTTACTGTAACTGGAAAGTCTGGACTTGGAAATGAAACACACCCACACTCCATTCTCAATATTTCTCTTTTAGGATCGAGAAGCTCAAGTGTCATCATGCCAAAAATATGTAGCCCCGTTGATGCAATAGCCCATTTGGACAACGGCACAGTTGTTTTTAAAGACAGGTATGGAAAGTTATTTCAAGCAATAAGTACTTCAATTTGAGTAGTTATTAGTTATTTTAGTTATTCACCAAAAAGACCCAAGGGATGCAATATTAACATTATTATTTATTATTATTATTTATTGTTTTATATAGCATCATGATATGCCATAGCGCTATTTATATAACATGTAATATAAACTCAATTAAACATCCTTCAACATATATTTATTCAAATATATAATATTCAAATTTTTTTAGAGACGCATATAAATGCGGTAATTTCACCAATCTTGTAAAAGCCGCCATCATCATCATGCAAAGTGCAATCTGGAGCTTTACCGCCTTCACTGGATAAATACTTTTTACTGTGTTAAATGAAACATCTGATTCTCTAGTTTTTCTTAGACACTGACATTAATAAAATATCATTGTATTTATAGGTCAGTGCGGTACTACCATCCGAATGTTGCTGAATCAAGAGTATTTTTAATAAATTCTATTTGGAAAGATCTTCCAGATACAATCGATGCTGCCTATAACTACCCAAGAAATGGCACCCTTTACATATTTAGTGGTAAGCGTACCTTTATAGCAGCACATCATTGTGTCATGCATGGAAGTTGTTAATTGTAATATGATTTGTAACCCTTTATCATATATTATATATCTGTTATTAGTCCAAAAAGGGAAGCGCTCACCTGAACTAGCATTAATTATAACAGGGTGCAGCTGAAGACCAAATAGGGACCAGCGCACTCACATCAAGCAAGTTAAAACTATAGTTTTTTATTAAGGCTACTTAAGAACCTTTTACTCACATTATATGGCCAAATTATGCTTAGCCCACCACTACACCAAAGTCCTCCAACATAGTTGGTTTCTAACAATAAATATGGTTGCTTATATGACGCTAAATCTCTTCAATTCCATTACTTACTAGAAGCCTATATTTATATATATATATATATATATATATATATATCCTGCACCTGTGATGGGGATGGGTGCTAAAGTCCAACAGGAACCATCCACCTGAACTAGAACCAGAGACTTGTCCTGCACCTCAATATCTTCTCCAAAAGCCTTTATTTCTTGTTGTTTCACACTTAATATGATGAGAGATTAGAAACATTACTTATTGAATGTCAGTCCCAAGGACATTATGATGTAGTGGTTTAACTATAGACACAAGATTTTTTTACCGCATCTTGAAATGTCAAGAAATACTGTATTTTAGAATTTTTAACAGTATCTTTTTTAAAATAAATGACATCTAGGGAGGACATTCTGGACTGTGGATACATTTGCTGTGCTGAACGAACATGCCAGAGATATCTCAGAACTTGGCTTCCCGGTATCTATAACGAAGGTCGATGCTGCGGTCCATTTAACACAAGCTGGGAAAACATACTTTTTCGCTGGAGACCTATGTTGGAGGTAGGTCTGGAATAAGCATTTATTAGTAGGAGATGTCACTACAAATGAAACAATACTTTGCACAATTAATTAGTAATCAATATAATTATATCGTGAGGAATCAATGCATAAAGAATAATGAAAGCTTGACTCAGGGCTTGCTAGAAAACCTAGGATGTCTATGAAGAGTTGGTAGAGAGGACCACCATGAAGTTCTTCCCAATGGTAACAAGCAAGTGCATGCAGGAGGGGGGGGGTAGAAACATAGCATACGTAGAATGCTAGAAACTCTAGGTCTGGTGTAGAGAATTCATCTCAACCTACGTATAGGTGAGACGGAAATCTGAAGTAGACGTTAACATCTGGTTGCCCTGTTCTAGGATCCAATAAGTGAGCGAATGACACATTGTTTTTTGTTTGTTTTTTTAACTTTATTTCATAGCTACGATGAAAAACAGCAGGTGATGGATAATGGTTTCCCCAAACCTATTGAGTTCCTGTTCCCTGGCATTGGAAATGATTTAGATGCAGCATTCGAGCATGAAAACGGTAAGAATGTTTTAAAAAAAAAATATTCATACAGCTTGGAATACATAATTTAGGGGCCACTGCTGCCTTTCTTTCCCAGTCCAGCCCTTGTGCGATTTAAGTTGCATTTGAACCTTTATTAAATGTATTGTATGTATGTTAAACATTTTGTTGAGTACTGACTATTGCATTTCCCTTACAGGATCCATCTCCTTTTTCCGGGGAACAATGGAAATTGCATACGACCCGAGGAAGCAGTTTCTTTCTACAAATAATTTATCATTGTGCTAATGTTTGTATAATAAAGGCACATTATATATATTTGTTATCATTACAGCAAACCAATGTGTTTAATGCACAGATCATTTACATATAATAAAATATAATCTTTCATTGATTTTTGGTTTTCTTACCATCTCGTCCACTTATGCACTTACAAAAAAGTGTTCATAGTTTAGTGTTCTTATATACCCTTGTTGGGAATGCGGTCCCAGAAGATGAAGATTGGGGACTCTGTGGCCTTTTTTTCACCAGTGGATGACATAGAAATACCTCGCCTTCAGAAGAGGAAAAAAAAATGAGTTTGGAGTGTAGGTTAGCAGAAGCAAGTACTCAATAAATGATCAGCAAAAGTGCATGTCAACATGGCGGGCTGGTTTGATAACGTTATAGGAAAAGAGATACAAAACATGATAGAGACTTTAAAAAACACATTTAAGATGGGAAAATAATATTACAATTACAAAGGAGAAGAACAACAGTTCATGAAACTGAGCATCCCAGATAAGATTACCGGCAGATGGACGGTATTTATAATTTTTTTAAAAGGTCAAGCCAGTTGGATACCCTGACTAGTTACCTGCTAGATGACATGCATGTGTGTCATGTATGTGCTAGGGTCGATTTCCATCTGTAAGCTCATTGTGGCACGGCCCTCCTCACCTGTTGTCTCTGCAAGTCAATTTGTTATATTATATACTACTTGTTATGTCCTGTCCACCCATTGTACAGCGCTACGGAATTTGATGGCGCTATATATAACAATAAATAATAATCTCCGGTCTGTTCCTGAATATTATATTAATATACTCTATATATATCCCTGTTATTGCTCTTGTTCTAACATTATTCAGCTTTAATGTGGAATATGACAGTTCCTCCTTAATTATTGATTATTCGTAACATACAACTTACATGGGCGGTCGCTGTTAGATAATCTTGAGATTATAATATTTTACTTGTGATGGCCGCAGGTCATGGTCCTTAGGTCTAGCTCACCCCCCCCAAAGGACAGCCCTGCAGACACCAAACAGGCCGCATTCGTCAGAATGTTTCTGCTATAAATGTGGTTTACAACACGTGAGTTGCGTTCTGCCATTGCTTCGTAATCGTTAAACACAGTTGGTCATAACATTCCTTTTTTTATTAACTCTCTTTTAGTGAAAGTGATGTTTACAAGGTTTGAGGGGGGAGGGAACAAAATTTCTATAAAAAGAAAACAGGCATATCCTTTACTGAAGAATTAAGAACATTCTGTATTGCGCAATTTCCCGTAGGTGAATGAAATCTTATAATTAAGCTTAATGTGTCCTTAAGCTGGGTGTAGAAGATGATCTATTATTTACTAACTGCGTTAGGTTAATATATATATATATATATATATATATATATTTAATCGGTGACGTTTATAAACTGAGGCATACACATTGCTGTGGTATTGGAGTGAATACCATTTTTTTATTGCAGACAGTTAAAAATCTGGGTCAAATATTTCGGGACCTCTAGCTGTTAAGAGCCATCAGTATTTGTCTTAGATGCTTTTTCTAACAGGTAAGTATATAGAACCAAAGGCAGTGACAGCAGGTGAAAAAGCCTGTATACCAAGGTATTGCCAATTGAATAAAGTATGACTTATTGCCCCTCAGTATTGTATTGCCCCTCAGTCTTCTAGCCTTCAGCAACAGAATTGTTGAACACCCGTGAAAGAATTATGGTTGAAAGTCATCAACTTTTAGGGAACGTAATAACCCATAACTTGTATATAATATAGTATGGGGGAGTTACATTAATGTCACAACGAATGCAATTTAACAAATAAAATAAGTAGGTACAGCAACACTTGAGCTACTACTGAGCATACCACTGGACATTTTTTTCTGTGTCTACAACATATGCAAAGTAAATTAGGGTTCTATTTACTAAAGCGCGAGGTTTCAGAAGAGTTCCATTTTAACTGTTCAGCTTGACCATGCAATATTTATGGCCAAGAAGAGCTTTCTTGGTCTTGGAAGGTCTGAGTCAGAGAGTTGTAATTATAGTTCTCCTACAACCCCCCGCTTTAGGAAATAAACCCCCTTAAACAAGGTGAATTCAGAAACATCCGTCAGGATAAAGCTCGTTAGTGAATGCCAACTAATGTATGGGTAGTGGATGGGGAGATGAGTAGTAGAACTTGACCATTAGAAAGTCTTTCAAAAAGCGTTAATGCTTGACTTCTAGTATACAGTATGTCATCTCACAAAGAAAGCATTTGATTAATACCGGTAAATTATTATTATTATCTTTTATTTACATAGCGCCAACAATTTACGCAGCGCTTAATACAATACATAAATTCAAGGGGTATGACAAGACGAGAGTTGACAGACTAAGATAAACCGATACATTAGGTGGAGAGAGCCCGGTGAATGTGTTTGGTCCTGTCCTATACACATAATATATTTGCTTGTATTCTAAGTACACCTGTTGTCGCCATATACCAACGTGTATTTTTATAATATACACATACCTATAAAATCTTTAAATCACCAAAAAACTTAACATTTTTTATTATACAGCATAATTTTTTCCATTTGCTTACAATCTTGCTGTTACATGAAATATAATTCTCATTTTGTGTGAAAAAAATATAGTTGGAGAATAAATGTGGTCAAAACACTCACAAAAATGCCCATTTTTATTTCCAGCTTGCACATATTTACCATCTAAATTCAAAACGATTACTTTTTTTTTTTACAGAACGATGAGCAAAATAAGAATTTCCCATCATTTGCTGTTTTTATATTCAAGCTGAGCATTCATGTTCCAGAAGCTGTTATGTGCTGTTGGTTGCGAATATCCTGAAAGACCCTATTTTGTTTCTTTCTCGAAATAGGAAATATCCCCTTTTTTTTATAAAAAGGAAAGGTTATTTTTGCTAAGTCATGAAAAAAATAAACCTGTGGGGCACTGTGTATGCAATTCTGTACTTCCCACACAGAAATGTGCTGAGGACATGTTTACTCAAAGATATCCTTTCAAAAAGCCTAAATTTTTCAGTTTTTCACCACAAACCATAATGTCTTGTGGGGGGGGAGGTGTGGCAATAATATTTACCATCCACTGACGCGAAGTTTGAACATTTCTCAATGAAGTGACTCACATGTTAAAGAGTATAAAAGAACTCATTGGAACCATGCACAGTCAGAAGCTTGAGAACATCAAAAAATCCAACATGGCTCCGTCAATGTTGTCTGCAGTTGGACTGGTCTTAGGCCTCAGTTGTTGCTTAGGAGTTCCCGTGCCACATGAGGACGACTCTGACTTCACGCACAATGATCTACGATTTGCTGAGGTATTTTATTACCTTATTTAAAGAGATTTCAATGTTTAAAATTTAAAGAAAGCCTGTTGCATGATGGTGTCACATTGAAATAGGAAGTTGCCTGTCCCTGTCTCCGAGGGAATGTTCATCTTAGTATGATTTTGATCTCATAACTGGTGGTATTTATATGGCCTTTGTCCTTTTTTGTAAGAAACAACCAGAAATCAGAGCAGTAAATCAGTATATTCTTATTATAGTTTTAGCAGAAACAGATACCAGTCCAAAATGAACACAAGATCTTCTTTAAGGATGTCAACCAGGTTTTCTGAAGAACAACCATGTCTGAAGGGGTCAAATGTTGGGTTTTAATTATTCTCTAAAAATGTCATTTCTCTTTACTATTTTATATGTTGATTCATACACTTAGATTCTTATGCTGTAGAAGACAAGTTCTGTTGTTTTTTTATACATTTATATTTCCTCAGTTAGAGGTTTTGCTTTAAGAATGCCAGAATCATTTATTTTCTTTTTTTCTCCAGAAATACCTGAATACCCTGTATAGCTCTGCAGCAAACCCCACCGGAATTCTGAGATACAAAGGTCCCAAGAGCGTGGAAACCAAGCTCAAGGAAATGCAGTCGTTCTTTGGTCTGGAGGTGACAGGCAAACTAGACGAAGACACGTTAGATATTATGAAGCAACCCCGTTGTGGTGTCCCCGATATTGGGCAATATAATTTCTTTCCAAGGAAATTGAAGTGGCCAAGATTTAATCTCACATACAGGTAAAATATTGTAAAAAAAAAATTTTTTGGAATGGTTTAAATATATATATATATATTGTGCACTAATTTATCATTATATATAGTTATTGTACCAACATATTACTTTACAATTGAGTATACAGCATAAAGGAGGTGCAAAAAGGCTTATGTATAAAAATGTTATATCACCATAACAACCAATGGAATGGTCCCAAAATCAGTAACATTCCATTGGTTGTTAATCATTTATCTGTTAAACCGCCCCCAATAAGTGCAGAAGGTATACTAGGATGCAGACATGCAGGCATTAAGATAAGTGGAACACAAGAGTATGAAAACTTCCATTACCTCATTCATGCCTAATTCCATTTACACTCACTGGAATGAACAATACCATTCATCAACTGTGTCGATTTAGAAACGAATGAGATATATGGTAGTGACACTTCAAGATATTCTATAGATCCACATGATGCATTATACATACACACTATTAAATGGGGTCAGTTTATTCTTGGTCCGTAATGATGTGGTTCTAAATTACCATTATAACACCACAGCATTTTAGCATAATGATCCTTTATATAATGTTCCTTTACTTGTTCAGTGGACTTACATTCTAGGTTCCCTTCTCATGAAGGAATACAAAATGTATTCTGTTTGCGAGATATAGGTAGGAATGTGGAGTAGTATAGGTGATGTAATGGTGATGTAATGGACATGGTATACTCTTCATGGGTGTTCCTAGTCTGCCTTATTGGAAATCCAGTTCCGAGACCACTATATAAACATAGATTTAAATCAGTAAATCAAGGTCAACACTGGAATCATCATATAATTTTGATTTCCTCACCGAAAACCAAAAATACAGCACTACATAATAGGATGGCACTATAAAAAACAATTTATACTTCAGTAAGCAATTAAATATACTATCCTTAATTTAACACTTATGGAACTAAATGCTGAATTGGAATTTCTAATACTGCCGGAAAACCTTCACATAAAGAATTCTCTGTGATGTCAAAAATATCCCATTCATAATTTTTGCTGGGAACACTTCTGTTGTCATAGTTGTTGCCATAGAAACTAAAAAAAAAGCTCAGAAGTTTTTCTGATTTATGTTATTAAACATTTAGAGAATAGAATAAAATGACTAATTTTCAAAGGCCTATTTGCTCAAAACACTAGAGGCTGCAAATAATGTAACAGCGACACCAAGACATCATTTAGGAACAATAATGATTCCAATATTCCAGGGCAGAGTAAAAAATACACATGAAATCTTGGAATTTCCATTTAGCAACAGCCTGTGTTCCATCCAACGTTGGGGTAATTTGCCGTGGCATATCCAACGGGGCTGGGCCAGCAGGTCCTGGGGGGCAGCAGTCCCCTGCTGCAAAACCAGGGGCAAGGGGTTAAAGGTGAGAGCTGTACATTGAAAGTTACAGCTGCCTCTTTAAATTTAACGATACCCAACCTCTATTTTTTAAAGTAAGACTAAATAAAAGAAGAAAATAAAACTAAACTATTATTATAATTATTATTTGACATTCCTAAAAATAGGCAATATTCTGAGTCCAACTCCATGGCTGACTTTACCTATTGTACCCAGTTAAAATATTATTATTCTTTGACCTAAAGTGACCTTCACATTTTGGTAAGGCTGAGAACCATCTCATATACACAATAACATGTTTACTTCAAACTGTCGGCAGGATTGTGAACTACACCCCCGATTTAGCTCACACAGACGTGGACAGAGCAATCAAAAAGGCACTTAAGGTTTGGAGCGACGTGACCCCCTTAAACTTCACCAGACTACGCACAGGCACAGCTGACATCATGGTTTCTTTCGGGAAGAAAGGTATGACAGTCATGCATATTTCTACTTTCCAAAGTAGTCAGAATATTTTATTATTTTTTTACATCATCGCCATTGCTTTGTTTAATAAAAAAACCCCTCTATTTTGTGTTTTTTTGTAGAACATGGTGACTACTACCCCTTTGATGGACCAAATGGTTTGTTGGCACATGCTTTTCCCCCTGGGGAAAAAATCGGAGGTGACACCCATTTTGATGACGATGAGTTTTTCACAAACGACTTCAAAGGTATTATTATTATTCTCAGCAGTATGGCTACATATGTAACTGAGACATGTTATCATTTCATACTAGATCATATACTGGTCTGATATGGAATATTGTTCAGATGTATTAAGAACATGATGTATTTGACGTATTATATAAGAATAGCACAAATATGCAATTGCAATTTTTTTTATCAATACACAGGGAAAGATGTATTAACAAATAACTTAAGACACCTACATTATTCTATAGAGACCAGTTTTCAGGTGTATAATTCAAATATTCAATGTTTAATAAATATATATTGAAATAAAGTTATTATACAAGTTTATGGAAGCACATTGCCCACTGATTGGGAAGCAATGCAACAATAATAATGTATATAGGTTTCTGGAACTATTATTGATATTAATGTGTTTATTCTGTAGGTTATAACCTCTTCATTGTTGCTGCTCATGAATTTGGTCATGCTTTGGGCCTTGATCATTCTAGAGACCCAGGATCCCTGATGTATCCAGTATACACATACACAGAAACGAATAACTTTGTTCTTCCCGACGATGACGTCCAAGGAATTCAAGCTCTCTATGGTAGGTTTGGAATTATTCCTAATTGGTGAATGCTTTTCTATGTACCCTGTTATATGCTGAAGTCAAAGAGTAATGCATTACAAAGAGTTGTGACCATTTTTTATTTGTAATATTTGTTTTAGGATCTGGAAACAGAGACCCGCATCCAAAGCATCCAAAAACTCCCGAAAAATGTGACCCTGAACTGAGCATTGATGCAGTAACAGAACTCAGAGGGGAAAAGATGATCTTCAAAGACAGGTTTGTAGGTCTCCTAAATCACAGTAATGCATTGGGCCAGATGGTTTTACTAGCATGATATCCATTCAAATTGAGACAGGACTGGTTTCAGTGGCAACAACCTAGGCTTTGACTTCTCATGTCTCATTGATGTAATGTGGACCTGCTAAAGTCCTTTAATTACTCAAGTTGGCCTTCACTTCCCTACCTCGTTCTGTTTCATCAAGTCAAGATCTGCACGTTCACAGTGCTCTGGTGGTCCTTTTCCATAAAAATTAAGTCTGGCACTTGCTAAGTGTGACCATACTAGGCCAGCTGGGCATAAGGTGGTTGGACCATAAACAATGAGAAGAAGACATGCTTCTTAACCATGATACGCAGCCTAAACTAGAATGCTTTTTATGATGTCCTTTATTAGGTTCTTCTGGCGTCTGCACCCACAGATGATCGAAGCAGAATTAGTGCTCATTAAATCCTTCTGGCCAGAACTTCCAAATAAAATCGATGCTGCATATGAATATTCACAGAAGGATCTCATATACATATTTAAAGGTCAGATTATTTTCCAACCATGAACCTCTGTTATTATATTAATTATATTAATATTATCAATATTTTATGTATTCATTTAAATTAGTAAACAAACTAACTTCACTGGGCATGCTGGTCGATAGAGACAGAACGGTCGGTCACAGAATCGTATGCCTTGTGTAAATTTTTTCAGAAGGTCAAAAAGGTCATTGCTAGAAAATATGAATACAGATGGATTTAGGCATTATTTAACTACTTGGCACATACATTGTTAAGTTCAGGATGAGTAGTTTGACCACTAATAAAATAACGTAATTTTACTTTGTAAAATTCTGAAGTATTTGATGATCATTCTGTCAAATCTATTTAGTAGATTTCTGTTTAGGACATATGCACTTTAAATTGAATACTTTTAGTGTTCAGGTTCTAGATGAATATTTTCTCCCCATTAAATTAGTTTATTTAGTTACTTTGGTGGCATAAGCGGGCAGGCTATTAATCGATATGCTAGTGTTGGCATATTTTGCCCAGATATTAACTTCTATGTAGTAAATGAATCCCAGAACAGTGAGGTCATATCTGCGTAATACAAACATCACATAATTTCTTGTTCAATTAGATCTACATGTATGTATATATATATATATATATATATTATATATATGTATATATCAAGGCATTTGTTTTTTTAGGAAAGAAATTCTGGGCTTTAAATGGATATGATATACTGGATGATTACCCAAAGAAACTACATGAGCTTGGGTTTCCAAAATCCCTAAAATCAATCGATGCAGCTGTTCATAACAACGCCAACGG
The DNA here is from genome assembly GCA_009364415.1 of Spea multiplicata. Lineage (NCBI taxonomy): Eukaryota > Metazoa > Chordata > Amphibia > Anura > Pelobatidae > Spea > Spea multiplicata. The sequence goes on from VKOC01017978.1 coordinate 22,728, forward strand.
AAAAACTCTCTTTTTCACCGGAGACAAGTACTGGAGGTAAAAATATTCCCTAGAAATTATTTACGTTTACACAGTTTTGGGATAACTTAAAATACTTTGTCATTGTAACTTTCCAGGCATAACAACATTTATTTATTATTTATTATCTTTTATTTATATAGCGCCAACAGTTTACGCAGCGCTTAATACAATAAATATATTCAAGGGATACGACAAGACAAGAATTGACAGATTCCAGAGGTCACTTTATGATAATAAAAATAATTTAAAAAAAATTGCTCTAGCTCTATATGTAAAAAGTATAACCTCCCCACCCTGCTTCACTACCCCCGAACCCATTAAGCCATAACTATTAGAAAACACTACCCTATAGGTTAAGGGGTGGATGTGGGGGTCTGTAATCAGGGCATGTTGCTGGACATTAACTCTATCATTGTGATAGAAGTGGAGAAAAAAATTGCTAAAAAATTTCTTTTAGTTTATTTGCATACTAGCACTCACGATTATTATTTTTTGCATGCTTCTATGGTTTCAAATGAAAGCTGTATTTGTTCTGAAAAAGATGTATAAAAAAACCCAAATGTGTGGTTATTCCATTCATTAGTTCAAAAACTACAGTGATTGATCAATCACATTCTTTTGAAATATTCACCATTCCTGTGGCTATTTAACAGGGATATCTACTTAGTTTTTGTTTTACATTATCTATTACTCTATTGTCACAACGATAACATTTTATTTGGTTATTAAGATGATGATTATGTTTTAAGGTTTTTGATGTCTCAGTATTCATAACATATTTTATTTTCTCGGTACGTCAGTTTAATTGTTATCTAATACTATTATTTTTTTTTAGTTTTGATGAAGAAAATATGAGTTTAGAAAAAGGCTACCCAAGATTTATAGCTGATGATTTTCCAGGAATTGGAGAAAAAGTAGATGCTGCTTACCAAAGAAATGGTAAATATTTATAAATATTACTACAATATTGTATTCTAAAATTCTCTTTTACTTTATATAGGTTTCATTTACCAAGTTACTAAGCTGTCTATATATATATATATATATATATATATTATATATATATATATATATATATAGTCTATACTGTGTAAACACTATTGAAATTAACATATTAGTAATGCGTCACCCAGCCTCAAATCGATTTGCAGCAAATTACTGCTCCCTTCCCTAATATATTATTATTTATTGATTTATATAGTGCCACCATATTCAGAAGCGCTGTACAATGTACAAAGGAAACAACGCACAAAAATGCTTGTTTTTTTGTCATATACCATATAAAACTGAATTCACATGCACTATTCTTGCCTTTTCTAATATATATATATATATATATATCGCCCACAGGTTATATCTACTTTTTCAATGGACCTCTACAATTTGAATACAGCATTTGGAGCAGAAAACTGACCCGTGTGCTGAAGACGAACTCTATCCTGTGGTGCTAATCCTGTGACTCCACACTGTCCTCGATATGCGACTGTTGAGCAGTTGATTGAAACATGATGACTATGACCAGTAATATGGTTTCTCTCTGTGTTTAGAATATAGCGCAGGTTAGCTACAAAGAAGAATATATGTGGGTTCTGGGTTCTCTCCTTCTAATGGATCTTTTGGATCTAAATAATGTAGACATAGCACTACAGCACTTCAGCAAGATATGACCATAGGGCAAAAAACATTTGGCATATCAGTGTTAGCAAAATATACCAAAATGTTTAGTATTCTATATACTAAGTAAAGCAGATATTTCTCGTTGTTAATTATCCCTAGGAATGTAGGTTGGCAAAAAAAAATACTTTGCATTACTTTGTACCCAAAAACATTAAATATGATAAGATAGAGAAAATTACACAACATCTATAGATGAGATGTACTAGTGTGACAACTTTAGTCCAATAAGCAAATGTTTCCATGCAGCGGATGGAACTTTAATTTAGTACACCAGAGTTTCATTATATCAACATTCAGCAAAGAAAATCTTAAAAGAAATGTCTATATTTGTCAAACACCATAACATTATGGTATAGAATGAACCTGTAATATCTGGATGATATTTATGTTAAATACTTTAAAACATTTAAATACATTTAAAGTTAAATACTTTAAAACATTTCACCATAACTCCTCGTTTTCCCATGGTATCCAGCAGCCGTGATGTTTACATTTCCCATGTGATCTTAAACAACAATGGGGAATGTTTTTCAGTATTACCCAAAAAGTCAAATATTTCAATTTCTATATTGTTAAACCAAATGATTGCTTTAAAAAAAGCACATTTTTCTTGTGTAAATTTACCTGGGTACTCGTTACCTCTTGTGGCCATATTTGGAACTGCAGGTAAAAAGTAAAATCACATTTATTGTATTATATAATATTATAAATAGTACATAACACATCTCCCTGAACTTTATAAGAAATTAATGACATCTTGCTAGCCTTATATAACATTTGTGGATGACCGCTGTCTTGATTTCCTATTTATGATATATTTTTTTAAGTATTTATTATGCACAATGTATGATTAGTATGAGTGCCGTTATAATAAACACATCATATTTTCTATTACAAAACCTTTTATAATTTAGGATGTAATAAGATTGTGTGATGTATGATAATGCACTACATACAGACATCTTAAAATACATGTGAATGTATACAGCTACTATGTTTTAATAATAGGATACAAAAACAGCAATGATTGTGTCTATATATATATATATATATATATATATATATATACCAGTATATATATATATATATTATATTTGCGTGGTGTCAATATTTGGTGCAATGTCTACATTATACTATGCATAATTTTAATTCTAAAATGCGCAGCCTTTTTTTTACCTAGCTATTTATTTGGAATGTTGGAATTTTGAATGATATTTGAGATCCTATTAAAGAAAGCAGATATGCTTAATGGAAATATTATTGTTGATTTTTTTCTTGTACACATGCCAAAGAAACACACAACTAATAATGTGTGAAGTCCTGCTTATTAAATATACATACATGCATACACAAGTGAACATTATGAAACCTATATTCTTCAACACAGAACTGAAGAAGTCATTATGATTATAGAAATGGTTAATAAAGTGAAGCATGAAGCGATCCTGAATCTAATGAATGTCAAGCAACGTCAATGAAAATACAAGTAGCGGTTAAATCTGTGTCCCTAGTTAAGTTCAATGGAAAAATTAACCCCAGAATCAGCTGAGACATCCCAAAAATTTAGTTACTTATTACCTCAGTTGACTATATTTCTATTGATTCCTCATTTTTCAAATGATATATTTTAACATATTTTGTTATGCGGATAATTTAAACATGAGTAGGTTTGTCTATAATGCAAACCAACCACTAGATGGCAGTGCAACAAAAGTCTGCAGAGCACAGGAACCGGCATTGGTTGAGTTTTGTCAGCATTGTATTGTGTATGTGTGTGTGTTTTGTGAGTATTGCACAACAGGTATACTTATCTTTTTAATTGCAGCACTGCAGGGTGTAGCACGCAGCGGCATGTACGTCATTAAAGGCTGCTGTCCTTAAAGGCATATGGCTATCCTGAATCTAAGACATGACCGAGGACCAATTATGTGACAGTCTAGATGAGCTAAATGCTTCTTATCTGTCATCAGATTCTATGTTTCTACCTGCAGGCTTACAATTGAAGCTGCAAATAGGGACATTGTTATTATTATCTTTTATATTAACCATTTATTTCTTACAATACATATATTCAAGGGGTATGACAAGACGAGAACTGACAGACTAATAAAAACCGATACATTAGGTGGAGAGAGCCCGGCTCGCAAGCTTACAATCTGAGCTGTCCCTATGATAGTAATGATGGACGTGGGATAAACTCTCTATGTTAGGGACTGTCACGTGAAAACAGAAAAAATTACAACCATAACAATACATATGCAAACATTAGGATAGCATGTCACTGCTCCACAAAGCTTACAATTCAAATAACTCGCATGGTAAAGCAAATAAGTCCATAATATAACTAAGTATTTAATGCAATGAGAAAATACAGTATAAATTTGGTGACTGCACCTCCTGGTGCTATTGTAGGTTCCTGACCCATAGACCTTATAATGTCTTACTTATGTATTGTGTATATCTTGGAAATTGGTCATTTAAAAAGAAATGAATGTATTCTTTACTTATACACACACTTTAAAATACATTAAATATTGGCATACTTGGGAACATTATACATTAGATTGTTCAAATGCAAGCCCTTTCACAGTCTATCATAATGTCAATCGGCTAATAATGACAAATTGTTCCACTAATGGTTCTTATGAAAGCTAAGATCAGTAGGTAAAGACATTCTGAATTAAACGAATCAAACTGAGAGCAAATTGCCTGCAGTCAAATCCGAACCTGCAACGATAAACATTAAATACCAGAAGGCTTTAGTATTCTTTCCAAAGTACCCAAGTTGACCTGAAACATCAAGACACCCAATGTAAGGTGAGATGAAGCTCTGTATATGCCTCACCCAATAAACCCTTATCAGAGGGAAAGGTAGGGACTTATATACACCAGTTTAAGTGTCATTACACCTTTTTTCAAGGAAAAACATTTTGTGAATCTGGTCACTGGTCAATAAAGTAGACGCATAAAGTTGAAATTCTTAATAGGGAGCCAAAACCAAAATACGAGTAAGGTGCTTAGATCCTCCAGCTTGTCATTATACTTTTTTTTGTAAGGAAAAGGTTTTGTGTGTTAAACGAGGTTAAACCCTAGGAGAGGGCAAGAGGGAGAGTGTGTGTTTGCGTATGTTGGTGAATGGTGGTAGAGCGAGCTTGTAGTTAGTTGGGGGCAGGTGCCGTAGAAATACTGCATCCAGGCAACACTAATCATAGACTCACCCCTGGGCAGGCCTTTACAAATTTGGTGTATTGTAGAAAAATTGAAAAGCACCATTTAATGTAGAATATGAAAGGGAATGTGTGCAGAATGTGTGACCTTGAGAATATGCCCATTCACCTTGAGACTTGGGCAAAACTTTAGACTTTCCAATTATGATGAATCAGTGAACAGTCATTTAACTACTTCAGAAGAAATGTCAAAAATGAATATTTTTGAAAGTTTATTAATGCACCTTCTGACCCAAACTCACCTTCTGGCGCATTCTGGGAATGCTCAATGGGCTGTGTGCCAATATGGCAGCATATGTATTCTTTCTGCTGCTCCAATGACAGATCGTGTAAATGGCTGCCAACTGGGTAAGCGCAGCGTACAAACATAACATGCACCCTGGGGTGGGAGATGTGGCTGCTGGGCTTGAAATGCTAGGCCCACTTTTCACCTCTAGTCTCTCGGTCTCTAAGCACCGGAATAAATAGCTCATTCTGCAGTTTGAGTGATGAGATTCATGCATTTAATTCATCTTTCCAGGGGTCTGGTAGATGGGTTTCAGGGTTGGAGATGTAATTTAGCATACAAGAGTATGCTTCTTATGTTTTTGTCTCCACAACATAGGTTAGCTAACTCAAAGACAAATGATGACAGCTCTTCTTGGAGCTTCTGTAGGCATTTTCAGAACACCGGTGTAATAGGATGTGGTATATTGAGACATTTGTTTAGCAATGAATCCACTGTTTGTTATTACGGGGTTAATCCAACAGATGGCACGTTGCCTATGTTTTGTATAACGAGACGTAACGTAACAAAGACTAATTTCAGCATCAATTACAGGAACACTTTTACAAATCATGAAGAACAGCATAGGGGGTAGGGAACATTTTTCTTTGATGGATTTTACAGGGCTTTAGTCAACCGTTAAATTGTTTCTTTGTTAAGGATATGCTTTGTAGTTTTTTTGGGGTCAGTGTGTGTCAACTGGACCATATATGTGTTACTTAACAAATGTGTATTGGGTTGTAATATTATTAGGGCTTGGACACATCAATGGAATCCATTGTTCACATCCATTGTTGGTGGGCAGTGGATTCCAGAGTTTTACTGCCCTCTGCTGTAAAGAATTCCTTCATCTTCTCAGGTTGAAACTTTTTGTCATCTTATCTTGTAAATTGGGTTCTTGTTATTTGCTTCGTCTGTCAGATAAGGAATAATGACATTTTTCAATTGTAAATAATCTCACTTTGGCTGGACATCCTATGTAATTGATTATTATGTTCTCTTAGTTCACTCTATAGTTTTCCATGATTTGTAGTTCTATAATATTACTTCTAATAATGTATTGCATACCATGGGGGACTAAAATGCTCTGCTGTGCAATGTGCGAGCAGCTACGAGCTTCTGGGTAAGGCAAGGATGCGACTGACAGAGTGAAGTATGATTGGATGAGTATGCTTTAGTGTCTGTTGTGTACTGTGCATATGTGTTATAGTGAGTGTGTAAGTATGTGATGGTGTGCCAGTTAGTTACAGGTTTGAGGCAAGGGGGGTACTCAGGTCGGGTGTACCTCACCCCCCACACACAGTGCCGGCCCTCCCTTAGCACAGTCTAGGTCAGGATAACTGGAGTCTAGCAAAGTGGGAGCCAGTGCATGATACACAAGGATTATTATGAGAATAAGAACAGAGTCTTGTCCAGTATGTATGTATGTATATATATATGCAATTTAATTACCTACTTTCTAGGTAGTATATATATATATATATATACACACACACACACGGTACATATATATAGTGTAACGAGCACATAAGAGGCATCATGATTAAATAATGATATCTATAAAGGGGAACTACTGCTACTTAGGATGTGGCAGTGAATGTATTTAAATTTTTTGGTACAAACGTCTGACAAATATTTTTAAATAATAAATGCCGCAGTTCATCATTCACAAAGAAATTGTCTAAATTACAACTTCAGCAGATACCTTTATACAGAACCCCCATTGTGCTGGGTTAAACATGCAATTGCAGGTTGTCGGGTTCCATATGCATGTCCTTGAGTAGCTCTTTTCATGTTGATCACTAGTGGAATTTTGCATCGGAGAAACCACTCATTAGCCCCCCCCCAAAATGCCAGCCTCTACGTCCTCGAGTTTATACGCTGATTGAGAACACAACCAAGACCTGTCACCATCCTTACTAATGTTTGTCATGTAATGCAGCGGTTACGGCATGATTATCTGACGTGAATCTAATTTTCCATTCTCTTTGTAGTGTTGCGCAATCATCTGTGTGTTTGGGTATGAAGTCTTTAGCGTAGTCCGCTCATTGTCACATGCTGCACACATGCAAGCTTCTGACATTAATTCCAAGCAGTACTGACTTTACCAAACTCATAGAAACCCAAACCGGGAATTTCCCATGTTTTTTTCCTTGCAGACACACAATTCCCATATGTGTTTGTGCAAAATGGGTCAGGGTGATGGGAAATCAGCACGATGATTAACATTACATGGCATAACTTGCCCAAATCTATTGATTTTCCACAGGAGAAAAAAAAATAAATATATATATATGTTATTATATGAAATTGTAAAATCATGTTATTCACTTTTTTTATGACTGTTCCTCTTACTGAGCAGCAAAGGCACTGGTTGCGATTCAATGACTTGACTAAAATAAAATGTTCACAGGTAGAATCTGGACAATAAATGCTAATAATTCTCTAATAAATGCTGAACACGTGTTATTCTTACCACCAGTCAGCTCCAGCACCGGCTCGGTGAACATAATGAGACCCCCCTTTAAGCATGAGTGTAAAAGTAAAATTGTGTGTAAGTTGCAAGCAGGGCTCCACCAAATGTATCGGTTTGTCTTAGTCTGTCAATTCTCGTCTTGTCATATAACTGTTGGCGCTATACAAATAAAAGATAATAATAATAAAGTGATCCCACTGATTTCAAGGCAAGCGCTTTCTTGCCACTGATTGCCTGCTTTAACATGCGCTGCTTCTGATTAAAATATTGTGTTTTACTGGATTAAGGGCAACAGTGAGCAGACGCGGACTGGCCATCTGGCACACTTGACAAACGCCCAGTGGACCGCTGGCTGACGGCACCACACACTGACCCTAGTGTGCAGCCGCATGTATCCAGCTGTTGGTGGCCCTTACATCATCAAAGTGCCGGGAGCCGTCCATTCATTGCCAGTGAGGCAAATACTGATACTTTTTTACGTTAAGGAATCTCACACTTTTATTGCTTTATTTACCTTAGAAATCTTTAAATTCCACACGGCCAGGAATATACCTAATTTACTTTAGAATTAAGTAATTCGTAATTCTATTGCTTGGAGCTTTTGCCTGTGATGTTTACATGTACCCTGCAACTACATTGTTTTTAAAAACAGTTTTAAAGCGTCACATATCTCTGCGTAGCCTTAAGCACACAATCTTCCAGCCCACACACGCTATATTCACAACAGGGTGCAGCTTTAAGTCATAAAGACTTCAGTGTGTCTGAGTCACCGGCCGGTAACTGTAACTGCCGGTACGGGTCCGGTAGGTGAGGCTTCCGTGCTCCACGGATCACTGCTATTCCACGTTTATTGGAATGATACCTCTTTGTTATCAGTAAATAGCAGACTTAGTTTGAAGGAAAACATATTTCGTAAAGGAACATTAACATCCACAGAGACGTGAATCTTACAAGAATTCACATGCATAAAATAGTATTAAGTATGAATTATGGTTAGGGAACATTACCGTTTCGGGCATTGCCGCGCTATGACAAATCCTGCATTTCGGAAAATGGACGTATTGAATGCTCATTATTCTAGACAAAGCACTTTTTCAGTATTTGTAGCGATGGCCTATCAGTGGCTGCTTGTGTGTCACATGATAAATAATTCTTCCTCGCAAAAAAATATAAAATAGGCAAAATGATGATGTTTCTTTCTAGAATCTGCTGAAAAAATCAGACGGACCCCAAAAAGAAAAGAAACGTGCCTTTAACAAAATCTTTTTCCTAGAAATGTAAATGTGTTCGGATTTCTAAAGACACATTTTTGTTAAAGGCATGATACATTGCTACAGTATCAAAATGTAAATGGTGTTTATTTTAATATTGTTTCCCACTATAGCAAGGATTTACTGACTTTTTTTGCATGCACCGTTAGAATAACCTGGACACTTTTGTGTTAGTGTATTTAAGTATTTCTTAAAAGTAAGTTTTTCTTGCACTTTCATAATGGTGTGTCCCATAAACTGGACACACTTCTTTTAGTGAACCCCCTCTCGTCTCTTCACTCTGCTTTAAATGTGTCCATAGCGTCTAAGATCTAGTCTATCCTCAGATGGGTTTGGGGGCATTAAAATACCAAGAATTTTATTTATTCTAAAAGAAACAAGGTGGCCGGAAACAGCAGGACATGTCTCCTTAACAGACAATGAGAGAACACGTGGCTAAGAGCCCAGATCCCAGCAGGTAGGATTGTGCCACATTGTTCTTCACCTAGGACTTATTTTTTCTTGAAATGTATGATTTGTAACTTTTCTGACACTTGCTAATACAGGTGTATAGAAGATCACGTGATCTTCAAGTTAATAAACTAGTGGAGATCTTCTATGCCATTGTCCATCACATTGTCCATCACAAAGGACCATTCATTTCAGGATGGAGTAGAACGTCTGCTCTAAGGCTTTCCGATGCCGCTGTGGAGATCAAGCTGTTATACTTACAGTGTTTAAATTCACAAGCAGACATTTAATAAAGCTCATCATTGCTCCAATATTCATAATGATTAACTACCTATTATTGGTATATGTAATTAAAAAAAATTCCCAAGGTGACAGGATCCACTATAGAACTCAAAACACATGTACTGAAACAACAATGGCTTTATGTTGCAATGAGTCACTTTTATTCAGCAAATTTGGCACAAAGACAGTCTGGTGAGTGCGAAGGAGGCAAAATATGACTAAATAATTAATAAGTGGCTTTGTCAAGATATCTTTCAGTATGTAGGATTTTAATGTCTGATATTGTTGGCTAGTAAAAGTAAAAATGGGCCCCAGCCAAGGCGTACAGGTGTTGGACATAATAAAAGTCAAAATCAGTGACTCAACATGCGATATAAATCAACACTTCCTATCATCAGTGATGTCATATTTAAATCTGTTATAGGTATCTAAACAGCACATACACCAAGATTAACCATTACATGGTAAACCACACCTTTCATTATTTCATTGTTAAAAATAAATGTAAGGACTAATGCCCATTCTAGTGTGGATTGGAAAGAATTTAAAATGTGGATGTTGGAAATAGAAAACCAAGCTGTGAAATTAAAAAATTACTAAGACATACACATACTGTATGCGAGTATGATGGATTAATGACAATGGTGAAAGCTCCGTTTGCGCAGCACAATACTACAAATAAACATGAAGAAGAACACTTGCAGCAAATAAAATGTAACATAATTTACAGTATTGTTATATAAATATGGGTATATACTCACTCAGTACTGTGCACAATTTTAGGCAGGTGTGAATAAATGCTGTAAAGTAAGAATGCTTACAAAAATAGACATGCTAAAAGTTTATTTTTATCACTTAACAAAATGCAAAGTAAATCAACAAAATAAAAATCAAATCAATATTTGGTGTGACTGCCCTTCACCTCCAAAACAACATCATTTCTTCTAGGTACACTTGCACACAGTACTATAAAGAACTTGGTAGGTAGGTTGTTGCAAATAAGTACTTCTCAGCATTGAGGATAGCATTAATTCTGGCCAAATCCCCAACTCCGTTGGCAGAAATGCAGCCCCAAACTTGCAAGGAACCTCTATCATGCTTTACTGTTGCCTGCAAGCACTCATTCTTTTACCACTCTCAAGCCCTCTGCCTTCTAATAAAACCACCCTGCCAGCCTGGACTATGTGCTAGTTATTCATTGTCATGTCTACCTGCAGCCACTAGTGGCCACCCTTCCCTCTCAGGAGCACTCCTTTCTAATTACTTGAGACTGAGCCACTTTACCTGAGTTTAGCCCTGCCCTTATATACCTGCTCTGCCCTTCAGTCTGGGCCTTTGCATTGTTTGGCTTGGGTTCCTGTTCCCATATATAAAGCTCTGTTTACTTAGTTCTGATCTCCTGTGTATCACTTTAGCTACGTTCATGATCCAGCTTTGTGTACCAGACCCCGGTGTCCCAGACTTGCCTATCTGGCCAGCCCTTTCCAACCCTGCCTGAGAGCTTCCAACCCATGTGCCCTGCCTGAGGAGTTCCAAGACGTGTGCCCTGCCACTCTGAGTTCCCCTGTCCTCGCTACAGTCCCCCTGTCCTCGTTACAGTTCCCCTTTATTCTTTGATTCCAGTACTGCTTTTCTGTCTGTTGTATCCCCTGGGCTCCTACCTGACCTGCTGACCCGGGTCCTGACACACCTGCTGCCATTTTCTATACAGCGATTCTTGGCCTTGTTTCCACGTCAATGATACGGAAACTTCTGACCAGACTTCTCAGGACAGTAGATATGTGAATCAGGACCCCACTGTTCTCTGCCAATGCTGAGCTAATCTCACTGCTGGACATCTTGTAATTGCAAATGGAATTAGGCATGATGTGTCTCTTCATTCATTAGCAGAATAGATGGGCCGAATGGTCCTTATCTGCCATCATATTCCAGGTTTCTATGTGTAAACAATCATGTTATAATGGTTTAAGTGCTTGAAACTAGTTAGAAAGACATTTTACGCTGGAGAATGTAAAAAAAAGTACAAAATTTACTATCAATTTATGGGATATTTTTTGCCTTTGAGCCATAATGGTTTTCAACGTTTTTTTTACAGTAACTAAAATACTTTAAATACCAACAAGCGATAATCATGCAAGGGACATAAATTTGAGGCCATTTCTTCCATCCTGTCATTAGTTGGACCTAAATTATTGTCCTGAGGCAAAACTAGAAAAATCTTCTTCCTCTATTACTAAAGAATGAATGATAAGTTAATCACATGGGACAAATATGATGTGATTGTGGTCACTTATGTGTTACAGAACATATTTTTACGGTGTTAATTATAACATAGTATGTGTCAAACCGGCTTGCCGCATAAAATGTAAATTGAAATAATAGCATTTTGTTTAACAGGCATTACACTGAAGGAATCAATCCAACTACCCTAAACGCTTGTGTTTATTACAGATCATCATGGGGTTTTTTAAGGTGTTCTTAAATCCCATTACTAACTCCAGAGAAACAATGGACTTCCTCTGTTTGTCTTGGTTAGTGAAGTGTGGGTGGATGATTGGGCAGACAATATTTACTTACCTCTGACAATTATTTTTTTTAATTCGTTAGAAGTAACAGAGTGGCATTGTCTGGTATGCTTGTACGCATAACTGTTGTGCCATTTGTCATTGGAACTGAATAGATATTTAATGTTTAGTCTCTTTCCTGGTAGTACCCGGAACAATTACATTCTCAGAATGGTCACAAGTATAGCCGATGTAGCACTCTGGGTCATAGTACTAATAATCTAGTACAAAGGAGCAGTGCAATCTTTGGTTCTGACATAAGGGCCGGACATTATAAATTATCACAACAACTCCACAGGGCTCCAGGAAGGTGCAGGCAAAATAGAATGGTTTTCCCGAGTCTTCAAAGACCAACCGGAGAAACATAATATAGACAAAGGTCAATGAAGTCCCCTAAACCCTTTATTTAAAACTGTCACAAAGTTATGAGGATGAAAATAAATGTACGTGGTCAATATTTAAATGAGACCGTGAACCATTCATGAACCCTCCCCATTTGAAGACCAATCCAGGTTTCATTGATGACCATGATACATGGTGTGACGATGGTAGGTTGCTATTGATTGAAAAGTAAAACCACTTCCAAAATAATGTAACAGATGACACACATTGTAAATACTCCAAGTTGTTTGAATACTTAAAATCCAGCTTAGAGATCACACCTCATGCTTTGTCTTATCTTATGCTCTAAAGTAAGATTTCAGAAGATTGTTGGGAGATCATGGAGACTCCAAGAGTATCACTAGGAATATTTGATATATCTTGTTTCACTTATTTGGACATTAGATACAGATAACAGGAGGCCATTGCTTTGAAAAGAGAAATATATGGTACAAGCCTCGGCTTCCTTGCAATAAATCATCAATAATAACACCTCTGGATCACTCCAGGTCTCATATTGGAGTATGACCATGAGGTAAGAGGAACTAGCAAGAGCAAAGGATGTAACATGGGGCAAAAAATGTTTTGATCTTTCTTTTTTCATGCACGTTGAGTGCAATATATGTACATTGGTATGTGAATATCATTGAAGGACATCAAATGGATGACAATGTTTGTCTTTTTTCTTGTTTTTTTTTTTTTACATTTATGGCAAAAAAATGCCATGTTAAAATATCTTAATTATCCTCATTTTTGCTCTAGATTATGATGGACATAAAGACAAAGCACTAGGAACAATAAGGGACAAAAAAGAACAGGAGTAACAGAAATTGTGCATAGAGGAGTTCAATCAAACAGTTTTAGTTTGCAGTCTTTCTAGCCATTGTGTCCAGTGTTCGATTCTCGGGTCTTGGAGACATTTTTGCCTGATTATTCTTGTTTCCATTTTTTATCTGATGAGTCACTTGTGTTTTAATTTCTGGCCATTTAGATGCATTGGATTGCTTCTAAGCTCCAGTTATGGCAAGCTTTGCATTCACTAGAATATATGTGATTCCCGCAAAGTCTATTCTAGGTATATTGGGCCAATCCATGTGTAGCAAAATGGATCTGGGTTGTTCTTTTAGATTTTGACCTGGAATAATTTTGATTTGTTTTATTAATTCTGCCCATAGCGTTCTTATTTCGCTGCAAGGCCAGACTGTAAATAGTCTGTGCTCGTCTTGTCACAACCCCAGCAGATAGATGGAGTCAAGGGATACATCTTTGATATTCTTTAAGGGTCATAATGCCATCTGTTCATTACTTTACTGAAGAAGGCTTCAGACATATTAAGGCAGTGCATGTCCGTATTAGTTTTTTTTTAAATATTTTTTCCACTCTTTCCACCCTATGTTGGTGTGGAGATCTTGTTCCCAGGCATCTATTGCCATTGGTCTGTGCTGTTTCTTGGTTAGTCTCACTAAGTGTGTGCATTTGGTAATCAAGTTTTTATCAGTTGGAATTTTTATATCATGGTAGAAATCAAGATCTTCTGTTTTATCTTTAAGTCTTTTTCTTTAATGTTTTTCTACACCATAAACTGAAAAGTAGTAGTAGAGTATGATATACTAATGTGACCATTTTTATTAGTATGCGTCCAAAGGGTCCATTTGGCCAACACTTGACAGACCTCATTTAAGGTCCATTCAAAATACTTATCATACAGAACTCATATCTTGCTCATTTTGTAAGTTTGGAAATTATGCAATATGATCATATCCTGATATATCAAGTTCAAACACCAAATTCATGTGATTTTTTTTAACAATTATTGTAAACCTACACAAAAAAATGATTGGTGCAAACTATATGGAAGACGTAGAGCTTGTCTCAGACAGTGTTGCAACAGGATGTTACATACATGAAAAATAACGCGTGATTCAAAATCACTTGCGTCTATGGAACGTGGCATCACTATTAGTTAAAAACTAATCAGAGATGGCCCTTCATTGGGTCTTGGTAGGTGCCTGGGTCCTTGTGTGTCTAGGCATGTTAGCATGTATACGTGTGTATGTGTGTGTGTGTGTGTTTCTGGGTGTATCTCTGTGTTGATTTGTTTGTGTGTCTGACTTTGTGTGTATGTATGTATGGGTATGCTAGCATGTGTGTCTGGTTACTGTATGTGTGTGTCTTGGTTTTTGCATCTGTCTGGGTATGTATGTGTCTGCGTATGTTAGCATGTTTGGGTATGTGCGTGTCTGCCTGGGTGTGTGTGTCTGTGTGTGTCTGTCGGGGTACATGTTTGTGTCTGCATTTGTGTATGTTTGGTTATGTTTGTGTGTCTCACTTGGTTTGTGTGTCTGTTTGGCTATGTGTGTGTCTGGGTATTTTAGCATGGGTATGTGTGTGTTGGTACACGTGTGTGGGTATGTGTGTTTGGCTATGTGTGTGTTTGTGTCGTCTGGGTTTTTGTATGTCTTTTTGGGTTTGGGTGTGGTTTTGGTAGGCATGGTTTTAGTGGTGAGGGGGCAACATGTCATTCTTGGACAATGTTTTGGATGTGTATGCAACTTCATAACACTGAATTTCCCCAACAGAAAAAGACGGTAAACAATATCAACCTGCCACAGCTGTTACAATTGCCACAGTAGTTCTATGATTCATTTTTTACACAGTTTCAACATTTTAATTGATTCCTGTAATCACATCTTCGCTACAGAAAGCTCATCCATACCTAAATTATCCACATGTAAGTTCATGAAGAACGCTGTGGTCTGCGGCCAAGTTTATTGCTGTGAATCCTGTACATGGCTGCGTATATGTTTGAGATTAGAACCATGTTAGACAGACTGTGCTCCAGTGGTACCCTTAACACTTCAAGGAAGTCCTCCTGGCGGTTTAAACAGGGAATGGAATAAATAGACGAGAATCATTTTCATTAATATAACTTTGGGCTTTGTGGTAGGCTACTATTATATGTATGACTTTTGTCCTAGGTGTCCAGTCCTAGTTATCCCCAAATGCATATTTGGAGACAAAAACAAGCCACGTTTAAGCCATGCTATTTTATTGTTTGTCCCAAGGACGCTTACTCGCAAAACTTGAAGTTTTGAGTAACATGAAACATCCTATTTCATGATGTGATATTAAGAAGGGTTGGCCTGCATTATATACATTTAATTTTGTGATCATAATGATATGAAAGTGAGGCATTGCCTTTGATATACCTCACCAGGGCCAACAGTAGTGAGGTATCGCCTTTCGGAGACTTCATCAAGGTTGGCCCTTCATAAGTCATACTTGATCTTACCTACCATACATCTTCCCCTAACACTTTATTAGTAATACATGGAACATCTGGATGAACAATTAGACTATAAAGTATTTTATCAAACTGGCTCTAATTCCGCTAAATGATCACATCAATACTGAGAGACAACTCATTAATAACCTCTTAAAACCAGAACTGTTCTTCAACCCTGAATGCAAATACCAACCTACAAACCTATATGTAAACACAGGTAATGGACATGCTGGTAAATTCACACGTACCCTCTAATTCACAGATCATACAAAACAAGAATATAAAAACATGAGTGCATATGATGCCCTTTGGTCTAGTTACAGTTTAGAGAAATTGTGTAGAACGGGTTCATTGTCGTGTCTGTTTTCAGGGAGGATGACCACTGTACTAGAAATAGACAGCAAAGGTTTGAAACTGCCCCAATTAGTTACGCTCTAGTTAAAGAGTAATGTTTGTGGCATTGGGAGGTTTTATCAGTAAAATAAATGTGTAACATATGGGCATGAGGGCATAGCAGGTCATCATGATCTCATAGACCCAAAAACCATTCAAGAAATGCTTGAAGATCAAAGAACCAAAGAAGATATCATTTTTAGTGTTTACGTTAAAAAAAAGTACTTCCAAAACAAATACATACAAAATAATATATATATTATCAGTTTAGCTTATAACAATAATTAGTGTATATACTCTGGATAAACATTGTTTAATGTGGCAGATTTTGCATTTTAGGATGAAATGAAGCAATAGGTAGACTTAATTATCTCAACATTAATTACCGTAATATTATGATGCAATGTACAAGAGATCTACCAATTCCTGACCATAGTGATTACCACAAAGCTCTTGGAACGTGTAATTGTAAAACTAGATTTATGAAACACACAACGCCGTCTTTCTGTAGTTATCCAATGTTGTGGTTTTGAATGATCTCGGGATTATGGAAGTAAACATAGAATTTGACATCAGATAAGAACCATTCAGTCCACCCAGTCACACATGAATAATGTGGTTTGACGTCTAAAACGCCTGAATAAGAACCGAGGGGATGCATAGACAGCACAACTTTACCATCTGTAATCTATCATTTGTGGAGTCCTCTATTTTTATCTCTTCTAAAATAATATTTAACAAAATTGCCAAATATAATCGTTTTAGGAAGTGGAAGGCAGACGTTAGGGCCAAACGTAACACTGAAGACTCTATTTATTTTTTTTACAATATACTGGAATTCAGAGGGTTTTTAAAACAAAAAGAATAGAAATGTTTACATTAGAATGATTTTTGTTATCGGCACTAAACCTATTCATGTTTGTTGACAGAATGCAATGCGGAAAACAAATTAATTTGTATTCTTGACCGTTTTAGTAGCGTAATGCACTTAACCCCTGGTGGCATGTAAAATTAACCCATTAGGCCACACACAAAAATAATATTTGTCGATCTGTGTAATTTTT
Source organism: Spea multiplicata (assembly GCA_009364415.1). Classification (NCBI taxonomy): domain Eukaryota; kingdom Metazoa; phylum Chordata; class Amphibia; order Anura; family Pelobatidae; genus Spea; species Spea multiplicata. Next base: position 40,085 of record VKOC01017978.1, read on the forward strand.
CTGAAGGTATTTGTTTCAAAAGTGATTGGCCAATTAACCTCCCGGAAAGCTAAACTGACAGAACTAACACATCAATTCTAATCCTTATCCTGTTATTATGTCTCTTTCTCCTCCAGAGCTTCACAATCTCTGCCTGTGCCAATCAGCTGCCCCACAAGAGGGATAATAATGAAAAAAAAAACATAATATAATTAACGTTTTTGGGGACCTCATACTAATTATTGATTGATTTATTTTTTAACACAATTTTATCTGCATTGCGATTGTTTGATTAGGTGATATCGGAGGTGGCATGAGAACGCTGACGTGATAAGATTTGCTTATTAATGGAGCCTTTTCTGCTGCCTCATCGAAGGATGTCTATGACCGGATTAGTTCAGTCACTCAAAGTGTAAACAGACCTTTGGAAGAGTAGAAAACTGCCGGAAACGCTGACAACTACTTATGGCGTCTATCCAAAAAGAAGGGGGGAAAAAAGATTAAAATGTGACTGCAGAAATCACACAAGCACGTCTGCAACATGACACTGCCCTATAATTACATAACGTCACGCTGATTGCTGTTTTATCAGAAATTGCAGAATAAACTGGGGTTAGAGAAAATTATATAGATAGACAGATAGATAGATAGATAGATAGATAGATAGACAGACAGATAAATAGATGGATAGATAGATATCACATATAAATTATTAAAATAAGAGAATTGTAGTGGTCCTAGTGTAAAGCCCCCCCCCCGCAAATGGCGGCGTCCTCAGGAACATGATTGGTGGTTGGCATGGAGTCATGTGATCACTGATGGGCGATCACAGAGCCACTATAACAGAAGCCATGGTACTCAAACAGTGTTTGTCTCTGGAGCTCTTATTCCTTCCCTGCCTCACTGAAGCAAAGAGAGAGACTATAAAGTCTTCCAAGTTCTATGGCAACTTTGTAAACTTTTTTTTAATACAGTTTACAGTTCACCACCTAATATAAATATATATATATATATATAAATATACAGTATATATATATATATATATA